>CM031607.1:1263068-1278789 GCA_018398815.1 Conus ventricosus
AATGCAGCCAGCTCTAGCACACAGCAATGTCAGCCAGCTCTGCACCACAGCAATGTCAGCCAGCTCTGCACTACACAGCAATGTCAGAGCCAGCTCTGCACACAGCAATGTCAGCCAGCTCTGCACACAGCAATGTCAGCCAGCTCTGCACACAAGCAATGTCAGCCAGCTCGCACTCTGCACACAGCAATGCAGCCAGCTCGCACTCTGCACAACGCACATGTCAGCCAGCTCACCATCACAGCAATGTCAGCCAGCTCTGCACACAGCAATGTCAGCCAGCTCTGCACACAGCAATGACAGCCAGCTCTCACACAGACAATGTCAGCCAGCCTGCACACAGCAATGTCAGCCAGCTCTCATCCACACAACAATGTCAGCCAGCTCTCACACAACAATGTCAGCCAGCTCTGCACACAACAATGTCAGCCAGCTCTGCACACAGCAATGTCAGCCAGCTCTAACACGCAATGTCAGCCAGCTCTGCACACAGCAATGTCAGCCAGCTCTAGCACACAGCAATGTCAGCCAGCTCTGCACACAACAATGTCAGCCAGCTCTGCACTCTGCACACAGCAATGTCAAGCCAGCCTCTACACACAGCAATGTCAGCCAGCTCTGCACACAGCAATGTCAGCCACCTCATGCACACACAATGTCAGCCAGCTCTGCACACAGCAATGTCAGCCAGCTCTACACACAACAATGTCAGCCAGCTCTGCACACAGCAATGTCACCAGCTCTGCACTCTCACACACAATGTCAGCCAGCTCTACACACAACGCAATGTCAGCCAGCTCTACACACACAATGTCAGCCAGCTCTGCACACAGCAATGTCAGCCAGCTCTACACACAGCAATGTCAGCCACTCTGCAACGCAGCAATGTCAGCCAGCTCTGCACACAGCAATGTCAGCCAGCTCTACACACAGCAATGTCAGCCAGCTCACACACACAATGTCAGCCAGCTCTACACACAGCAATGTCAGCCAGCTCTCACACAGCAATGTCAGCCACCTCTACACACAGCAATGTCAGCCAGCTCTGCACACAGCAATGTCAGCCAGCTCTACACACAGCAATGTCAGCCAGCTCTAACACACAACAATGTCAGCCAGCTCTCACCACACAGCAATGTCAGCCAGCTCTACACACAGCAATGTCAGCCAGCTCTGCACACAGCAATGTCAGCCAGCTCTGCACACAGCAATGTCAGCCAGCTCTGCACACAGCAATGTCAGCCAGCTCTACACACAGCAATGTCAGCCAGCTCTACACACAGCAATGTCAGCCAGCTCTACACACAACAATGTCAGCCAGCTCTACACACAGCAATGTCAGCCAGCTCTACACACAGCAATGTCAGCCAGCTCTGCACACAGCAATGTCAGCCAGCTCTGCACACAGCAATGTCAGCCAGCTCTGCACACAACAATGTCAGCCAGCTCTACACACAGCAATGTCAGCCACTCTACACACAGCAATGTCAGCCAGCTCTGCACACAGCAATGTCAGCCAGCTCTGCACACAAGCAATGTCAGCCAGCTCTGCACCAGCAATGTCAGCCACTCTACACACAATGTCAGCCAGCTCTGCACTCTCACACACAATGTCAGCCAGCTCTACACACAGCAATGTCAGCCAGCTCTGCACACAAGCAATGTCAGCAGCTCTGACACACAGCAATGTCAGCCAGCTCTACACACAGCAATGTCCAGCCACCTCTACACACAGCAATGTCAGCCAGCTCTCACACAGCAATGTAGCCAGCTCTACACACAGCAATGTCAGGCCAGCTCTGCACACAGCAATGTCAGCCAGCTCTACACACAGCAATGATCAGCCAGCTCTACACACAGCAATGTCAGCCAGCCTGCACAAAAGCAATGTCAGCCAGCTCTACACACAAGCAATGTCAGCCAGCTCTGCACACAGCAATGTCACCAGCCCCCACCACATGTCACCATCTGCACACAGCAATGTCAGCCAGCTCTACACACAGCAAATGTCAGCCAGCTCTGCACACAGCAATGTCAGCCAGCTCTATCACACAGCAATGTCAGCCAGCTCTAGCACAAAAGCAATGTCAGCCAGCTCTGCACGCAGCAATGTCACCAGCTCTGCACACTCTCACACCACCAATGTCACCCCACTCTACACACAGCAAACAGCCAAGCTCCACACAGCACTGCAACTACTGCACACAGCAATGTCAGCCAGCTCTACACACAGCAATGTCAGCCAGCTCTGCACACAGCAATGTCAGCCAGCTCTGCACTCTGGCACACAGCAATGTCAGCCACCTCGCACACAGCAATGTCAGGCAGCTCTGCACACAGCAATGTCAGCCAGCTCTGCACACAGCAATGTCAGCCACTCTGCACTTGCACACACAATGGTCAGCCAGCTCTGCACACAGCAAAGCAGCCAGCTCTGCACACAACAATGGGCCAGCCAGCTCTTGCACACAGCAATGTCACCAGCCTGCACTCTGCACACAGCAATGTCAGTCAACTCTGCACTCTGCACACCGCAATGTCCATCCAGCTCTGCACGCAGCAATGTCACCAGCTCTGCCCCATCAATGTCAGCCAGCTCTACAACCACAGCAATTCAGCCAGCTCTGCACATTTCCGCAGGTCAAGCCAGCTCTTCAACACAGCAATGCCAGCCATGCTTCTCCACACAAACATGTCAGCCAGCTCTACACACAGCAATGCCAGCCAGCTTGCTGCACACGAGCAAACATGTTCAGACAGCTCTGCACACAGCAATGTCAGCCACTCTACACACAGCAATGACATAGCCCTCTACACACAGCAATTCAAGTCCAGCTCTACACACACAATGTCAGCCACTCTAACACACAACAATGTCCAGCCAGCTCTGGCACTCTGCTCACAGCAATGACAGCCGCGCTACACACAGCAATTGTCAGACAGCTCTGCACACAAGCCTATGTCAAGCCAGCTCTATAACACAGCAATGTCACCAGCTCTGCACACAGCAATTCACCAGCTCTACACACAGTCAACTGTCAGCCACGCTGCAACACAACAATGTCATCCAGCTCGGCACTCTGCACACAGCAATGTCAGCCACTCTACACTCAGCAATGTCACCACTCAACACACAGAATGTCAGCCACCTCTCACACAGCAATGTCAGCCAGCTCTGCACACAAGCAATGTCAGCCAGCTCTACACACTACAATGTCAGCCAGCTCTACACACAGCAATGTCCCATCCACTCTCACACAACAATGTCAGCCAGCCTCTACAGCACAACATGTCACCACTCTACACACAACAATGTCAGCCACTCTCTGCACACAGCAATGTCAGCCAGCCTGATACCCAGCAATTGTCCAGCCAGCTCTGCACACAGCAATGTCAGCCAGCTTCTACACACAGCAAGTCACCATCTCTGCACACACCATGTCACCAGCTTCTGCACTCGCACACAGACAATTCAGCCAGCTCTACACACAGCAATGTCAGCCAGCTCTACACACACAATGTCCAGCCACCTCGCACACACAATGTCACCAGCTCTGCTCACAGCAAGGTCTCCAGGCTCTACACACAACAAAGTCCACCAGCTCTACCACCAGCAATGTCAGCCAGCTTTCTACACACAACAATGTCACCAGCTCTCCACACAACAATGGACACCATCTCTACAACACCACAATGTCAGCCACTCTGCACACAGCAATGTCAGCCAGCTCTACAACACAGCAATGTCAGCCACCATCTGCACGCAGCAATGTCACCAGCTCTGCACACAGCAATGTCCAGCCACTCTACCACAAGGCAATGTCAGCCAGCCTACCACCACAATGTCAGCCAGCTCTACAACACAGCAATGTCAGCCACTCTACCACCAGACAATGTCAGCCACCTCTGCACACAGCAATGTCAGCCCAGCTCTGCACACAGCACTGTCAGCCACTCTACACACAGCAATGTCACCACCTCTACCACACAACAATGTCAGCCAGCTCTACAACACGCAATGTCAGCCAGCTCAACACACAGCAATGTCGCCACCTCTGCACACAGCAATGTCACCAGCTCTGCACACAGCAAGTCAGCCAGCTCCTGCACACAGAATGTCAGCCAGCTCTGCACACACGCAATGTCACCAGCTCAACACACAGCAATGTCAGCCAGCTCTCCACACAACAAAGTCCAGCCAGCTCTACACACAGCAATGCACAGCCAGCTCTACACACAGCAATGTCACCAGCCTGCACACCGCCATGCAGCCTGCTCTGCAACACAGCAAATGTCAGCCACTCGCACAACAACAACATACAATGTCAGGCAGCACTACCCACAGACAATGTCAGCCACCTCTGCACAAACAGCAATGCAGCCAGCTCTGCACACATGCAATGTCATCCAGCTCTGCACACAGCAATGTCAGCCAGCCTGCACTCTGCACACCGCAATGGCAGCCAGCTCTGCACTCTGCACACAACAAATGTCAGCCAGCTCTACACACAGCTATGCCAGCCTGCTCTGCTCACAGCAATGCAGACACTCGCACACACAATGTCACCAGCTCTACACACAGCAATGACAGCCAGCTCTACACACAGCAATGTCACCAGCTCTACACAACAGCATGTTTTAGCCAGCTATACACACAGCAATGTCAGCCATCTCTGCACACACAATAATCAGCCAGCTCTGCACACAGCAATGACAGCCAGCTCTATCACACAGCAATGCAGCCACTCTGCAACACTAGCAATGTCCCACCAAACTTACACACAGCAATGTAGCCAGCTCTGCACCACAACAAAAATCAGCCGCTCTGCACTCTGAGCACACAGGCAATGTCAGCCAGCTCTACAACACAAACAATGTCAAGCCAGCTCTGCACACAGCAATGTCTGCCACTCCGCACTATCACACAGCAATGTCAGCGCAGCTCTGCACACTGCAATGTCAGCCAGCTTCTGCACGCAGCCAATGTCAGCAGCTTCTGCACTCTGCATCGAACACAATGTCAGCCAACCATCTGCACTATCACACAAGCAATGTCAGCCAGCTCAGCACTATGCACACAGCATGTCAGCCAGCTCTACACACAGCAATGTCAGCCAGCTCTCACACAGCAATGTCAGCCAACTCTGCACTCTGCACACACAATGTCACCAGCTCTGCACAACAGCAAATGTCCGGCAGGCTCAGCACACAGCAATGTCCAGCCAGCTCTGCACACAGCAATGTCAGCCAGCTCTGCACTCTGCTCACAAACAATTCAGCCAGCTCTGCACACAGCAATGTCAGCCAGCTCTGCATAAACACGAGAAAATGACAGCCACCCTCCTGCACACAGCTATGTCAGCCAGCTCTGCACTCTGGCACTCAGCAATGTCAGGCACCTCTGCACACAGCAATGTCAGCCAGCTCTGCACACGCAATGTCAACCAGCTCTGCACACAGCAATGATCAGCCAGCACTGCACACAGCAATGTCAGTCCACCTCTCACACAGCAATGTCCCCAGCCACCGCGCACAACAGCAATGTCACCACCTCTGCACACAGCAATGTCAGCCCAGCTCCTGCACTCTGCACACAGCAATGTCAGACAGCTCTACAACATAACTATTCAGCCAGCTCTGCCCACAGCAATGCAGCTAGTAAAAAACAACACATATGTGCATGTAGGTTAATCAAATCAACAGCAAGGTGGCATTTAGTAATCAACAAAAGCGGATGTGGCATGTAGGAAATCACACAACAGGCCAGATGTGGCATGTAATAATCAACACCAGCAGATGAGGCAAGTAGGTAATCAAACAGCAGCTATGTGGCAAGTAGTAATCAAACAACATTCAGATGTGCAAGTAGGAAATCAAACAGCAGCAGATGGGCAAGTAGGTAATCAAACAACACAGATTGGCAAATGTAAGTAACAAACAACACAATGTTGCAAGTAGGTAATCAAACAGCACAGAAGTGCAAGTAGGTAATCAAACAACAGCAGATGGGGCATGTAGGTAATCAAACAGCCGATGTGCGTGTTAAGTAATCAAACAACAGCAGTGTGGCATGTAGAATCAACAACAGCAATGTGGCCAGTAGTAATCAAACAACCAGATGTGGGCATGTATTGTAGAAATCAAACAACAGCAGATGTGGCCAAGTAGGTAATCAAAACACAGCAGATTGGCCAGTGGTAATCAAACACCATCATATGTGCAAGTAGGTCCATCAAACACAGCAGATGTGGCATGTAGGTAACAACAACAGCAGATGTGGCCAGTAGGTAAACAAACAACAGCAGATGTGGCATGTAGGTAATCAAATAACAACAGCAATGTGGCATGTAGGTCATTCAAACAACAGCGATGTGCATGTAAGGTAATCAAACAACAGCAGAAGTGGCATGTAGTTAATCAAACAACAGCATAGTGGCAAGTAGAATGTAATCAAAACAACAGCAGATGTGGCAGTAGGAAATCAAACAACAGCAGATGTGCAAGTAGGTCATCAAACAGCAGCAGATGGGGCAGTATTAATCAAACAAGCAGCAGATGTGGCATGTAGGAAATCAAACAAACAGTCAATGTGGCCTGTAGGTAATCAAACAACGAGCAAGATGTGCGAAGTGAGGTCATCAAACAACATGCAGATTTGGCAATGTAGGTAATCAAACAACAGCATATGTGGCAAGTAGGTAATCAAACAACCGCAGATTGGCATGATTTAGGTTAATCAAACAACAGCAGATGTGTGGCAATAGGTAATCAAACAACAGCAGAAGTGCAGTATGAAATCAATACAACAGCAGATGTTGGCATGTAGGTAATCAAACAACACAGATGTGGCCATGTTATGTAATCAAACACAGCAGATATTGGCAAGTAGGGTAATCACATAACAGCAGATATGGCATGTAATCAAACAGAAAGCGAATGTGGCAAGAGGTAATCAACAACAAGCAGATGTGCGCATGTAAACAAACTACAGCAGATGTGCAAGAAGTTAATCAAACAACCGCAGATGCGGCAAGTAGGTAATCAAATAACATCAGATGTTGGCATGATATGTAGGTAATCAAACAGCAGCAGGTGTGGCAAGTTGGAGGTTCATTAAACAACAAAAGCATTAGGGTACTAACAATACATACCATCTCACAAAGGCTTTAGAGCAAGCGATAAACTCTGGACTATTCATACTATTGATCATCACAGAAACAGTTCTGTAGGATTTGGTGAGAAGTGTCCCTTCTGTGGCTTGAACATGGATCCTAGAATGCTGGTCTAGTGGGGCTTAGACCATAGTGACCGGACCCTTGAACCATCCATCAGGTCCGTGAGGGGAGTGAAGTCCGGAGCCACTTCAGGGACGCCCCATCCTACAGAAGAAACAGAGACCATAAATGAACTAGTCAAAAAGGATCCCACAAACCATAAACATTACTTACAGGAAAAACACACAAATTAAAAAAAAAACCACAAAAAATGGAATAAAAAAAATCAGGAAGAGAGACTAAACAATGGTACTTTTTCTTCCAAATCAATACAAATCTACAACGTAAGAGATATTAAAGGTACACAAAAACAGAGGGGCAAAAGTCCCATCCATCTCCTCTTTTTTTTTTCGAACCAAACTGAAACAGAAGTGCTCGCCAACGTGGTTCTGGCTACCTCATAAAAGACAAGCATCCTCCACAAGCTAAATAACAACTCATGCATGTCAAATGGTGATTGTAATGTAGTGGTGTGTTGCATATGAATGAAATGAACAAGAGAAAGCACATAAAAAGATACAATAAACTCGAAAAAGCATTTTAAAATGACCAGAGGGAGGTGGGGGGGGGGGGGGGGGGGGGAAGAAGGGGGTCAGCGCCAAAAGCTCCACTAACATTGGTCTACATCATCCACTGCAACCGTTGTTTTCTAAACTTTACATCGGGCGAGACCGGACACACAACCTTAATTTTTTTTTTTTTTTTTTTTTATGAACTGTCAGATTCATAGAACACCTCGCTGACATTAAATACAAACAGGACAAACCAGTAAGCCAAGCACTTCAACCTCCCCAGCCATTTCCGCGCACAATGCAAGAGTGCAGGCTTGTGGCTCCTGAAAACTAGTGACTCCTAGAGACAGAAGGATATGGAGTCTCACCTGATTCAAAAACTGGGGCACCAGAAATTTCCAGCTGGTATCAATGAAAAAAGCTTAGGCTATTCTGTGTACTACTCCTCCCCCCCTCCCCCCCCCCCCCCCCCGAGACAATTCCAGTGGACAATGACTTATTATTCCCTTTCCCCATTTAGTACTTACCTTGCATGTTGGTCTGCATCCATGGTCCTCTTCTGACCGTAAGCCTGCGCCTACTGGAATGATCGCTTGAGAGCCTATATCTTTTGCCAGGAGTTTCTGAGTAGGGTTAGCCCCCAGTCTCCTGTCTTTTTGGTTTTTTTTTTTCTATTTTCTTTTATTTATTCATTTATTTATTTTTTTCTTTCTCACATACTTTTGTATCTATCCCTCTCCTTCCTACCCTCCTTTGCCCCTCCTCATCCTCCCCCCCCACCTTTTTTTTTCCTATTCACCCCCCCCCCCCCCCTTTTATCTACCCCCCTAACCTCCCCTCTCCCTTCTTCTCCTCACCTCCTCCGTCCTTGTTTACCTTTTCTGTCGTCCTCCTCTGAAGGGCTCCTCCCCCTTTCGTTCCTTCCTTTACTTTCCTTCTTACATCCTTTCTCCTCCTACTTCGACCTCTACATTCTCTCTCTCACCCCCCCCCCCACCCTCCTCTCCCTCGCCCTCCTCATACTTTCCAACCCTCCTTTAGGGCCCCGCCACTATTGGTCCTCTCTTTATTCCTCTCCTTCATCCCCCCCCCGGCCCTCCCCTTTCCCCTCCCTCCCCTCCTTTTTCTTCCCCCCTTTTTTTAAAATTTTTTTTTGTCTATCTGTATATAATATAGTATATATATATTATATATAGGTTATATATATATATATAGATATGAGTGTATAAAATGTATAGATAATTTTTTTTTTTTTTTTTGTCATTGGAGTGTTGTTAAAGCACCTCACATCATGACCGCATATCTTATCTTTTGCGTTAATGCTCTTATTTTTGCCCTTTTTTTTTCTGTTGCGCCACCATATCACCACCTACTTCCCTTGCCTCACCCAGAATGTCTTAATTGTATGCCTGTTGTACATTTTTACCCATTTATTTCCCATTGTTACCACCCCACCCCCCCCCCCCCCCCCCTCCCCCCCCAATGTGTGCGCTATTGGCGTGTGTATGTGTGCTGCGTGTTTGTTCGCGTGCGCGCGCTGGCGCACTGTGTGTTGTGTGTGTGTGTGTGGTGGTGTGTGTGTTGTGTGTGTGTGTGTGTGTGTGTTGGGTTGTGGTTTTTGCCCGCGCATGAGCTTTTTTTTTTTTTTTTTTTCCGTGTGGGGGGGGGGGGGGGGGTGAGCCTTGCAGCACGTAGCTCTCTGGCTAGTGGGTTTTTTTTTCTCGGGGTTCTCCCGATTTCCCGCTCACCCCAAGGTGCTTGGGTAGGGCAACCACCCTTGTGTCAGACTGGGTCGGGATGCTTTAGGCGGCTGACCCCCTTCTCCCCCCCCTCCCCTTGTCATTTTAAAATGCTTTTTTCGCGTAATTGTATCTTATTATTTTGCTTTCTCTTGTTCATTCATTCATATGCTAACACACCTACTACATACCCTCAGTCACCCTCCCCCTCCACTCACTCTCCTTCCCCTCCTCTCTCTCCTCAGTTCTCCACACTTCCTCTACTTCCATTCTCTCTCTGTCTCTCCCTCTCTTTCTTTCTTCCCTCCCCCCCCCCCGCTCTCCTCCTCTCATCTCCTCTCCCTCTCTCCTTTACCTCCTCCACACTTTACTCTACCCTCTATCCATCCTTCCACTGCCCATTCCTCGATCTCTACTCAACCCCCTCTCTTTTTCCACTGTCCCTCTGACTACTTCATTCAACCCACTTTGGCTACAAGGGGAGTACTGTGCATGTTTTATGTCCTGTATTTTTTTTGTCGCTTGAGAAAGGACATTTTGGCCGAAAATTTCTTTGTCCAGTTTTGTGTCGTGCATTAAAATCGTTCGTTACTTACTTCACCTTTGATTTGTGTGCATATAACTGCTTTTTGTGTCGTGTTTCATAAAAACGCGCGCAGTTTTGTTTCCAGTTTGCAACTCATGCATGGGTGTCTTAACACAATGAAATAGGATTACCAAAAAAAAAAAAAAAAAAAAAAAAAAAAAAAAAAAATGAAACTAATCCACATGACAGATGATGCCTGACAATCACAACTGTTTCACACAACCCGGCAAATGGCCATTGCCCAGCGATAAAAATGAAAAACACAGCAAATTTGCATGCCTCCAATAATGATGCCATATGACCATAATGCCCCCTTTCCCCCTTCGAATTGCCAGCCTTATTTTTCCGAAAACTAAAAATCACAATACACCGCAAAACGATCTGAACAATCCACGATTTTACAGCAAGTGCCCTGCCAGAGTGCCCCCCAAGTAGTGTGCCCCCTTCCTGAACTAATTAATATCCACAACATGGACGGTCCGATGATGCCACATGTTAAAAAGCAATGCCAGGTGCAAGTAGAGAGGCAGAGAAGTGGCTCCCCCCCCCGGCCCCACCTGGCCAGAAATAACTTCGGCATGATAACGTTTTTTTTAAAAAGACTCAATGTAACAATACATATTGGGCATCATGACTGCACCAATGTCCGAATGTACAGAGAATATTTTGGCTTCACTTTTTTATCCGTGTCCTACTGTAAGGCTACGTTATTATTTTAGCATCATGTAAGTTACATTGCACCAACATGAAACCAACTGTAATATGTAATGAGTAATGTGTCAGTCATTGTGTGTGTTGTGTGGTGTTTGGTGTGTGTGTGTGCGTGTGTGTACGCGTGTGCGTGTGCAGTGCAATGCGTGTGAACCATATCTGCACAGTGTGGCTGTTATTATTTCCAATTTCCTTCATATTCACAGCAATAAGTAGCAAACACACTTGTTTACTAAATTGTCACTTTCCCAACAGAGATGCCGGTGGCCCCATGCTTTGTTGTATGGCAACAAACAGTGATGACACAATGCTTTTATCTCTCCTGTATGGGCAACATCCGTGATGACACAATGCTTAATCATCAATTCTCTCTGTAAGTGGGCAACATCAGCATAGATGACACTAATACTAATTTGCTTTAATCTCTCTGTATGGCAAAGAACATCAGTGTTTTGGTTTGAGGACCACACAACTCATAATGCTATTTACAACAATATTCACTCTGTATATGGCAAACATCAGTTGTTGATAATGTCCACTAATGCTTGATCACTCTGAATGCAAAACAAATCAGTGTTGAGACACTAATGCTTGATCCTCTGTATGGCAACATCAGTGTTGAGGACACTAATGTCTTGAAAATATCTTAATTAAATATAATTTAAAACAAAATGTTTAAATTTCATTAAATTACCCCCCCCCCCCCCACCCCCCCCCCCCCCCCCCCCCCCCCCCCCCCCCCGAGCCCAATTCAGGTGGAACAATGACTTATGATTCCTTTTTCCCTTTAGTACTTACCTGTGCATGGTTGGTCTGCATCAGTGGCCTCTTCGTGACCGTAGACCCTGGCGCCTACTGGAAATGATCGCTTGAGAGCCTATATCTTTTGCAGGAGTTTCTGAGTAGGGTAGCCCCCCAGTCTCCTGTCTTTTTGGTTTTTTTTTTCTTTTTCTTTTATTTATTCATTTATTTATTTTTTTCTCATTTTCTTTTGTATCTATCCCTCTCCTTCCTACCCTCCTTTCCCCCCCTCCTCTCCCCCCCCCTCTTTTTTTTTCCCTTTCACCCCCCCCCCCCCCCCTTTTTCTACCCCCCTACCCCTCTCCCTTCTTCTCCCTCACCTCCTCCGTCCTTGTTCCTTTTCTGTCGTCCTCTGAAGGGCTCCTTCCCCTTCGTTCCTTCTCTTTATTTTCCCTTCTTACTTCCTTTCTCTCTACTTTGGGACCTCTACTATTCCCCTCTCTCACCCCCCCCCCCCCCCCCCTCCTCTCCCTCGCCCTCCCTCATACTTCCACCTTCCTTTAGGCCCCACTTTTTGTCCTCTTCTTTATGTCTCTCCTTCTTTCCCCCGGCCCTCCCCTTTCCCTCCCTCCCCTCCTTTTTCTTCCCCCCTTTTTTTAAAATTTTTTTTGTCTATCGGGTATATATATATATATATATATTTTGTATATATATATATAAATAATATATAATAGTGTGTATTATATGTATAGATAATTTTTTTTTTTTTTTTTTGTCATTGGAGTGTTGTTAGCACCTCTCACATGACCGCAATCTTTTCTTTTGCGTTAATGTCTTATTTTTCCCCTTTTTTTTTTCTGTTGCGCCACCATAGCACCACCTACTTCCCTATGCTACACCCAGAGTCTTAATGTATGCCTTGTTTGTACATTTACCCATTTATTCCCCATTGTTACCCCCCCCCCCCCCCCCCCCCCCCCCCCCCCCCCCCCCCCCCCCCCCCAATGTGTGCGCTTATTGGCGTGGTATGTGTGCGTGCGTGTTTTTTCGTGCGCGCGCCGCGCACTTGTGTGTGTGTGTGTGTGTGTTTTGTGTGGTGTGTGTGTGTGTGTGTGTGTGTGTGTGTGTGTGTGTGGTTTTGCCCGCGGGCAAGTGCTTTTTTTTTTTTTTTTTTCCGTGTGGGGGGGGGGGGGGGGGTGAGCTTGCAGCTCTTAGCTGCGTCTGGCTAGTGGGTTTTTTCTCGGGGTTCTCCCGTTTTCCCTCTCACCCTTGGTGCTTGGGTAGGGCAACCTACCCTTGGTCAGACTTGGGTCGGATGCTTTAGGCGGCTGACCCCCTTTCCCCCCCTCCCCTTGTCATTTAAAAAGCTTTTTTGAGTATATTTTATCTTAATTTATTGTGCTTTTCTTGTTCATTTCATTCATATGCAACACACCTCTAAAAATACCATCACACCCTCCCTCCATCACTCTCCTTCCCTCTCTTCTCTCTCTCATTCTCCACTCTTCCTCTACTTCCATTTCTCTCTCTGTCTCTCCCTCTCTTTCTCCCCCTCCCCCCCCCCCCCCTCTCACTCTCTCTCTCTCTCCCTCTCTCCTTTTCCTCCTCCTCACTTTACTCTACCCTCTTTCCTCGTGCCCTATTCCTCGAACTCTACTCACCCTCTCTTCCACTGTCTCTGTCTACTTCATTCACACTTTGGCTTCACAAGGGGAGTTTCTGTGCATGTTTAGTCTGTATTTTTTTGTCGCTGAGAAAGGCATTTTTGCCGAAAAATTTTTTGTCTGTTTTGTGTCGTGCATTAAAACGTCGTTACTTCACACTTTGTTTTGTGTGCTCTTCTGCTTTTTTGTCGTGTTTCGTAACGCCGCAGTTTGTTTTATTTGCAACTCATGCATGTGTGTAACACAATGAAATAGGATACCAAAAAAAAAAAAAAAAAAAAAAAAAATGAACTAAAACCCCATTCATGGCCTGACAATCACATGTTACAGCAAAAGCCCCCTTTCCCAAACTAATCCACATTTCACGATCTGACAATCACATTTTACAGCAAGTGCCCCCTTTCCTGAACTAATCCACATACATGGTCCGATGATCACATGTTAAAGCAAGTGCCGGCCCCTCCTGGCCAGAAATATACTTCGGCATGATACGTTTTTTTAAAAGTCTCATTGTAACAATACATATGTGGGCATCATGAACTGCACCAAGTCCGAATGTACAGAGAATATTTTGGCATCACATTTTTCCGTGTCCTACTGTAAGGCTACATATTTTGGCATCATGTAATTTACATTGCACCATGACCAACTGTAATGATGTAATGAGTAATGTGTCAGTCATTGTGTGTGTGTGTGTGTGTGTGTGTGTGTGTGTGTGTGTGTGTGTGTACGCGTGTGCGTGTGCATGTGCATGCGTGTGAACCATATCTGCACAGTGTGGCTGTTAATTCCTTCATATTCACAGTCAAAAGTATGCAAACTCACTTGTTTACTAAATTGTCACTTTCCAACAGAGATGCCGCTTTGTTGTATGGCAACATCAGTGATGACACTAATGCTTTATCTCTCTGTATGGCAACATCAGTGATGACACTAATGCTTTATCTCTCTGTATGGCAACATCAGTGATGACACTAATGCTTTATCTCTCTGTATGGCAACATCAGTGTTGAGGACACTAATGCTTTATCTCTCTGTATGGCAACATCAGTGTTGATGATGTCACTAATGCTTGATCTCTGTATGGCAACATCAGTGTTGAGGACACTAATGCTTGATCTCTCTGTATGGCAACATCAGTGTTGAGGACACTAATGCTTGATCTCTGAATGGCAACATCAGTGTTGAGGACACTAATGCTTGATCTCTCTGTATGGCAACATCAGTGTTGAGGACACTAATGCTTTATCTCTCTGTATGGCAACATCAGTGTTGATGACATTGATGCTTTATCTCTCTGTATGGCAACATCAGTGTTGAGGACACTAATGCTTTATCTCTCTGTATGGCAACATCAGTGTTGATGACACTAATGCTTTATCTCTCTGTATGGCAACATCAGTGTTGAGGACACTAATGCTTGATCTCTGTATGGCAACATCAGTGTTGAGGACACTAATGCTTGATCTCTCTGTATGGCAACATCAGTGTTGAGGACACTGATGCTTTAACTCTCTGTATGGCAACATCAGTGTTGATGACACTGATGCTTTATCTCTCTGTATGGCAACATCAGTGTTGAGGACACTAATGCTTGATCTCTCTGTATGGCAACATCAGTGTTGAGGACACTAATGCTTTATCTCTGTATGGCAACATCAGTGTTGAGGACACTAATGCTTGATCTCTCTGTATGGCAACATCAGTGTTGAGGACACTAATGCTTTATCTCTGTATGGCAACATCAGTGTTGAGGACACTAATGCTTGATCTCTCTGTATGGCAACATCAGTGTTGATGACATTGATGCTTTCTCTCTCTGTATGGCAACATCAGTGTTGATGACATTGATGCTTTATCTCTCTGTATGGCAACATCAGTGTTGAGGACACTAATGCTTTATCTCTCTGTATGGCAACATCAGTGTTGATGACACTAATGCTTTATCTCTCTGTATGGCAACATCAGTGTTGATGACATTGATGCTTTATCTCTCTGTATGGCAACATCAGTGTTGATGACACTAATGCTTTATCTCTTTGTATGGCAACATCAGTGTTGAGGACATTAATGCTTTATCTCTCTGTATGGCAACATCAGTGTTGATGACATTGATGCTTTATCTCTCTGTATGGCAACATCAGTGTTGATGACATTAATGCTTTATCAATCTGTATGGCAACATCAGTGTTGATGACATTGATGCTTTATCTCTCTGTATGGCAACATTAGTGTTGATGACATTGATGCTTTATCTCTCTGTATGGCAACATCAGTGTTGATGACATTGATGCTTTATCTCTCTGTATGGCAACATCAGTGTTGATGACACTAATGCTTTATCTCTCTGTATGGCAACATCAGTGTTGATGACACTAATGCTTTATCTCTCTGTATGGCAACATCAGTGTTGATGACATTAATGCTCTATCTCTCTGCAGTCATCATCTCAAATGTTTAGGCCACTCTGTCAACTAGGAAAAAAACGGGGATC
>CM031607.1:1278889-1291389 GCA_018398815.1 Conus ventricosus
TGCAGTTTGTTTCCATGTGGGTTATTTGTGGAAAATGAAGAGTTCCGACACCCTGTTTAGGACAAAAGCTGTGGGGAAAGAACCACAATTTGTATTTGGCTTCAATCAAGTGGATCCTAAAAATGTCCAATAGTTCTGTGCAGAATGGTGTACAGTGTGACGAGATGTGGCAGTGCCAGATGACCGTCCATGTACAGTGACTGCTGACAGTGTAGTGGAGATCTGTTGACACTGTCCATGTAACGTGACTGCTGACAGTGTAGTGGAGATCTGTTGACACCGTCCATGTACAGTGACTGCTGACAGTGTAGTGGAGATCTGTTGACACTGTCCATGTAACGTGACTGCTGACAATGTAGTGGAGATCTGTTGACACTGTCCATGTACAGTGACTGCTGACAGTGTAGTGGAGATCTGTTGACACTGTCCATGTACAGTGACTGCTGACAGTGTAGTGGAGATCTGTTGACACTGTCCATGTAACGTGACTGCTGACAGTGTAGTGGAGATCTGTTGACACTGTCCATGTACAGTGACTGCTGACAATGTAGTGGAGGTCTGTTGACACTGTCCATGTAATGTGACTGCTGACAATGTAGTGGAGATCTGTTGACACTGTTCATGTACAGTGACTGCTGACAATGTAGTGGAGGTCTGTTGACACTGTCCATGTAACGTGACTGCTGACAATGTAGTGGAGGTCTGTTGACACTGTCCATGTAACGTGACTGCTGACAATGTAGTGGAGATCTGTTGACACTGTCCATGTAACGTGACTGCTGACAATGTAGTGGAGGTCTGTTGACACTGTCCATGTAACGTGACTGCTGACAATGTAGTGGAGATCTGTTGACACTGTTCATGTACAGTGACTGCTGACAGTGTAGTGGAGGTCTGTTGACACTGTCCATGTAACGTGACTGCTGACAATGTAGTGGAGGTCTGTTGACACTGTTCATGTAACGTGACTGCTGACAGTGTAGTGGAGGTCTGTTGACACTGTCCATGCAACGTGACTGCTGACAGTTTAGTGGAGATCTGTTGACACTGTCCATGTAACGTGACTGCTGACAGTGTAGTGGAGATCTGTTGACACTGTCCATGTACAGTGACTGCTGACAGTGTAGTGGAGGTCTGTTGACACTGTCCATGTACAGTGACTGCTGACAGTGTAGTGGAGATCTGTTGACACTGTCCATGTAACGTGACTGCTGACAGTGTAGTGGAGATCTGTTGACACTGTCCATGTAATGTGACTGCTGACAATGTAATGGAGATCTGTTGACACTGTTCATGTACAGTGACTGCTGACAATGTAGTGGAGGTCTGTTGACACTGTCCATGTAACGTGACTGCTGACAATGTAGTGGAGGTCTGTTGACACTGTCCATGTAACGTGACTGCTGACAATGTAGTGGAGATCTGTTGACACTGTTCATGTAACGTGACTGCTGACAATGTAGTGGAGGTCTGTTGACACTGTCCATGTAACGTGACTGCTGACAATGTAGTGGAGGTCTGTTGACACTGTCCATGTAACGTGACTGCTGACAATGTAGTGGAGATCTGTTGACACTGTCCATGTAACGTGACTGCTGACAATGTAGTGGAGGTCTGTTGACACTGTCCATGTAACGTGACTGCTGACAATGTAGTGGAGGCCTGTTGACACTGTCCATGTAACGTGACTGCTGACAGTGTAGTGGAGGTCTGTTGACACTGTCCATGCAACGTGACTGCTGACAGTGTAGTGGAGATCTGTTGACACTGTCCATGTAACGTGACTGCTGACAATGTAGTGGAGATCTGTTGACACTGTTCATGTACAGTGACTGCTGACAATGTAGTGGAGGTCTGTTGACACTGTCCATGTAACGTGACTGCTGACAATGCAGTGGAGGTCTGTTGACACTGTCCATGCAACGTGACTGCTGACAGTGTAGTGGCACAGGTACTGTGGAGCCCATGACAACAGCTCAGGAAGGTCTGTAGCTAATACAAGTACCCTACTCTGACTCAGGAAGGTCTGTAGCTAATACAAGTACCCCTACTCTGACTCAGGGAGGTCTGTAGCTAATACAGGTACCATTACTCTGACTCAGGGAGGTCTGTAGATAATACAGGTACCATTACTCTGACTCAGGGAGGTCTGTAGATAATACAGGTACCATTACTCTGTCTCAGGGAGCTCTGTAGATAATACAGGTACCATTACTCTGTCTCAGGGAGCTCTGTAGATAATACAGGTACCATTACTCTGTCTCAGGGAGCTCTGTAGATAATACAGGTACCATTACTCTGTCTCAGGGAGCTCTGTAGATAATACAGGTACCATTACTCTGTCTCAGGGAGCTCTGTAGATAATACAGGTACCATTACTCTGACTCAGGGAGCTCTGTAGATAATACAGGTACCATTACTCTGTCTCAGGGAGCTCTGTAGATAATACAGGTACCATTACTCTGTCTCAGGGAGCTCTGTAGATAATACAGGTACCATTACTCTGTCTCAGGGAGCTCTGTAGATAATACAGGTACCATTACTCTGTCTCAGGGAGCTCTGTAGATAATACAGGTACCATTACTCTGTCTCAGGGAGCTCTGTAGATAATACAGGTACCATTACTCTGTCTCAGGGAGCTCTGTAGATAATACAGGTACCATTACTCTGTCTCAGGGAGCTCTGTAGATAATACAGGTACATTACTCTGACTCAGGGAGCTCTGTAGATAATACAGGTACCATTACTCTGTCTCAGGGAGCTCTGTAGATAATACAGGTACCATTACTCTGTCTCAGGGAGCTCTGTAGATAATACAGGTACCATTACTCTGTCTCAGGGAGCTCTGTAGATAATACAGGTACCATTACTCTGTCTCAGGGAGCTCTGTAGATAATACAGGTAATATTATTATGACTTGAAATGTCAGAGGCAGCAAGTAAGAAGACTGAGAAATGGGGAGTCGGCACCCAGATCACAGATGGACTCCAGATTTTCAAAATGAAGGCATGTAACGACAATGGTCCATTTGAAACATCAGCAAGACGCACAAAGATAAATCTACAGCACACCACATCCACAACTAGATTTGTATATAAACTGTGGGGTGGTATAAATCTACAGCACACCACATCCACAACTAGATCTGTATATAAACTGTGGGGTGGTATAAATCTACAGCACACCACATCCACAACTAGATTTGTATATAAACTGTGGGGTGGTTCAGGTATATAAACTGTGGGGTGGTTCAGGTATATAAACTGTGGGGTGGTTCAGGTATATAAACTGTGGGGTGGTTCAGGTATATAAACTGTGGGGTGGTTCAGGTATATAAACTGTGGGGTGGTTCAGGTATATAAACTGTGGGGTGGTTCAGCCTTGGTTTGTTTGGTTATTCTTTTCTTCTCTTTTAAGTACCAGAGTTTGATAAGTTCAATTGGATGTAAAAATTGTTTTGGTGCTCACATGGAAACAACTTGGTAGCTGTGGGAATGTTACATGAAAAATGTGATCAAGATTTTAAGCACAATCCCATTTCCCCATGAGCAATTTTGGTGGAGAAAATCGCAGAAATTGCACAAGTAGAAATGATGACGGAAAGACCAATGTGTTCTTATGGGGTTACTGTTTTATAAACCTTGATACTGACTGGAAGATGTAACACTTGATGCCTTTACTGCACAGGTTGACTACAGATGGAGGACCCGTTACTGTCAACAGTCTAAGGGAATCGTGGCTTTAAACTCTCTGTAGTTAAAAGCGTTAGTCTTTTCTTGCTATTTCTTTCCTTTCTTTGTTCAGTTAAGTGGACACGTAAGGGCAGCTGTGTACATACATACCTTTCCCACAAACTCACCCAAGATTTCTGCTGATCCTTTTGTCAGTATACCAGGTGGCATGGCGGTGAGGGACTGTTATCGGGCCAATCACCGACGGGCACAGGGACTGGTGGGGTGAAAACAATGCTGGCATGCACCCAGATAAACATCTATGGGGATGGTCTCCCTTGTGTCCTGGGCCATACGCCCAGCGAAATCCTGCCAACAAAGTTTTTTTTTTTAATGCATGCAACAAAATGAAAAAAAACTTAAATATACTGATGCTTCCCATAATGCTTTGGATAACAGTGTGAATTCAGCAGTTCAAGATTAACTCCCAACATCAATGCAGTTTTCCTCACATCAAAACCTTGTAAATTATATGTTTTTATCATTTGAATACAAACATGTATATCAACATTTGGCAGACTTGCTGATGAGAAATCCCACAGTGAATGCTGACAGATAGTGCACACAGCATCAAATCCATCCCCTTTCACTGCCTTTCTTCCTCATGTCAGGCATGTAAACTTCCTGAACCTAAGAAAGACAAAAACTGCAGTGGGAAGGAATAGAAGATGCCATGGAAGGAGGGGGGGGGGGGGGGGGGGGGGGGGGGGGTAAGCAACAGGCTTTAATCTAAAATACCTGTTTTACACTGCAAAATAACAGATAAGCTGCTTTCAATATTTTTGACAAGTTTTCATTCAGATTTCCTATTGTTATCAAATTAACAGAAAAATATCAGGGAGTGGGGTTGGTGTTCTGAAGATTGCCAGCAGCAAGAAAAAAAAATGAATCAGCTGGGGAAAAAAAGGAAATCAGTGGAGAGAAAAAAAAATCAGCTGAAAAAAAGGAAATCTGCTGAGAGAAAAAAAAAAAAGAAATCAGACGAAAAAAAGAAAGGAAATCAGCAGATAATAAAACGAAAAGGAAATTAGCTGAAAAAAAGGAAATCAGCTAAGAAAAAAAAAATCAGCTGACAAAAAAAGGAAATCAGCTGGGGGAAAAATGAGAACAGCTCAAAAAAATGAAAACAGCTGGAAAAAAAACAAACAGAGGAAATCTGCTGAAAAAGGAACAACTCATCAACAGGTCTGACGTCTGATGTGTATGACATGGGTCGCTCATCCACAACAAATCTTTTCTTGTTGCCGAAAATGAATGAAAATGAGAGGCATGTACATAGTACTTGTATGGTCTCTCTCTCTTTCTAATTCTACCAAGCACATGTGCTAGTACATGTGTATCTGTGTGTGTGTGTTCGTGTGTAATCAAACAAAGATTGCATGCTGAGGTGCCTGATTGTGAGTACAGCATAGAGACCATACTACCACTACACACTGCACCCACTCCTACTTACACTGTCCACATGATAATGGATTTGAAACGTTAACATGGTTTCATCTCTCTTGATGTATATGATCTAGTACACCTTTACATAATTATGTATCACTGGTGTTTGAACAGAAAATGGTTCATACTGACAGAACCTGAAACAGTGAAACTCATCTTTGCATACTGATTTGCTGTATTCTTTAATTTCCTGAGCTAAATGTTCAGGAATATAACTTTACAAATGTTGCCATCATACATTCAGCCCCTTTGTTTTCTACGATGTCCTGATCTCGATGGAGTGGGGACATTGTGTGTGTGTGTGTGTGTGTGTGTGTGTTGTGTGTGTGTGTGTGTGTGTGTGGTGTGTGTGTGTGTGAAATGGAGGGGTATCCTTTAGTGCTAGTGAGCAGCTTTGATTGTCTGGTGGAGGGGGGGGGGGGGGGGGGGGGGTGGGGGAGTCAGTGTGGAACATGAGGAACACCATGAACTGGCCCAGATGTCTTGAGAAACAGCCTGGGCAGTTGACAGTTTGGACTGGGACACCAGTATTGTCTTTCTTTGTTTTCTCTTTTCTTTTTTTTAAAACCCCAATCTGTCCATCCCACGCAATATGTGATGGTTAAGCAGTTTTGATCTGTTGTAAAATTAATCACAAAGAGAAAGGGCTTTTGTTAAAGGATGGACAAGGGGATTATCCATCTGCAGGTATGTGTCATTGCAGCCAGTGTAGCACTGCCACTATGGACACAGTGTAGTGACCCACAGCACAGTATGTGCAAGACTGATGGAACTTGGAAGTGCACCTTACATGAGAAGAGTTCACTAACAGAACACAAGGAATGATGCAATAGTAACAGTCAGAAAAAGATGAAAACTGCTGTAGGACATCTAGGTCATATGACTTGGGATATAAATGCACCTGATTTATCACTGATTTTCAACATTGTTCTGTTAGAGCAAGGACAGACCTCAGTTATAAATGGTGATGCTGCTTCCAGCCCAAAGGGGGCAGTCTTGCCCTGGCTACTGCCACAGGACAGCCATATATAGGGCTTAGTGACAGATTCAAATCAGACTCCGACTTCCATTAGCAGGGATAATTCTTACGCATACATGCATCTCTGACGCATAAAATTCTTGTCTGACGCACTAGAATTTAGTCCAGTGCATCACTAAAACATACCAAAATTTACCTTGACACAATGATTTTCTCCTGTACACATTGCAACTCTGAGCAGCACATCACATAAATGTACTTTAGTCCGATCCGCCTTGATCAAAGTCAATAAAAAAAAACAACAACTTTCCTCGCCGTTTTACAATGTTCTGAATTGATGAACAACTTCTGATTTAGAACTCTTCTCTGCTGAAAACCAACAAGTAAATCAGAAAACCAAAGTCTGTGATTGGACCACGAAATCACGTGATTCGGTCAAGCCTGAACAGCATGGAAGACCGTGTGGAATTTGGCTTTTCAGAGACAAAATCTATGGTTCATCTGAAGCTACCGGGTGATCATCCAGCGAATGGAACAAACGTCAGGCGATCTATGCAACAGGACCGGTTCGGATAATCAAAATGGCTGCATTATGGACGTAGGAATGTGTTGCGCACAGTGCAAGAGTGGTTAACCTACGTAGTTTCATGAAAGGTTCCACAAATATTCATCACTCACTCTTGTTTGTCACTGGGCTCCTGATGATCATTGCAAGGCAGCTTGAACATGGTCGAATAACAAAAATGTGTTTGTACTGACGGAACTGGCTGACGTAGTGTAAATTCTGTGATGATAATCACAGAGGACATCCCACATACCAAGTTTCACTGTTAAAATCCTGATAGTGCAGGCGTTTACACTTAATCACTTTAGTTTAACACTTTACCAACATTGGAACACAGCACGTGCAAAAGTGCTTAATTAAGCTTTCTCTTAATACTGTTGACAAACATTTGGAACACTTTGATCATGATATTAATCGATTATCTTTTTGTAACTGAGGTAAACATGGCTACTGTTATTTGTGTTAATGAAAATGGTCAGTTGGCCGAGTTAAGTCTAGAGATGGAAGAAAATAGAATGCAATGAACAGCTTGCCGGGCAGTGTTGTCACTGCATATCTACCATGTCAGCTTTCAAGTGCAGGTTGGACGCCCACTGGACAAACCTGCCTACAATCTATGATCCAGATTGCTACCACTAGCCACGCATGCCAAATTAAGTATTCTGGATCATCTACTGGAAAGACGAACAGGCCTACCAAGGCCTCAAGCGTCAAATATCAAGTATCAAGAATGAAAGTTTTAAACACTGAATGTGAATGTCAAGAAATGTAGGGATGAGGTACAGATGTTAAAGAATATTTTGCTAGCACATACTTTGCCTTTCCTATATCACTTTTAGCGACATAGGCCTCGGACTGACACACTGGTCAGTCCACAGCGTGACTTTGAGTCAATGACCCGACATTCACATCACAGTGACCACAGTGAGGAAGTCGAGACGAGTGTCAGTTGTCAGCATTTAAAGATTTAGACTAGACAGGGGTAGGGATATGAGGTAGAGAGATGGATATGCATGACTCACTTGATGTTGTGGACGCAGAGCCCGAAAGTCCCAATTTTTCAAAAAGTCTACATGTTGCGAGTAGTCGGCACGTCGGAACGGCCATGTTGCTTATGAGCAAGGGGTATAACTCTTATTGCAAACTCCCAAGTGGAGAAAAGGAACTCCCTCCCAGCAAAACACACACCCACATAATTATATAGTTCAGTTCAGTTCAGTTCAGTTCACTTGGGACTTTGGATAGCCTCACAGCTTTTTGTGTCCCAATCATCTTATTCATTTCATATACACACACACGTGCGCGCGCGCGCGCTCAGCAACGTCTTTCCAAGATTGTCTAAAATTTATTTAATGAAGTGTTGGACTGGTGTAATTAAACTCAATGGTCACACACCCGGCCAAAACCAAATCTATGATTACAGCCATCCGCTGCATAAATTGACCCACAACTCCCACAGCAAACTGGAACCCCTTTTGTAGATGCCAGAATCTTCAGCTTGTTTACAGATATGGACCGGCATAAGAAATCGCAACAAGAAGTGAAATTCCATATTCGTGAGGCCCACAGACATTACTTAGAAAATATTGTGAGTGACGACCTCAAAACAAAAAACAAAAAGTTCTGGTCATATGTCAAAAGTAAAGGACAGGACTCAGTTGGTGTCGCCCCTCTCAAACATAAAGATAAAGTCGTTCGGATGGGACTATAAACCGAGGTCTAGTCTGTGTCACATGCACTAAAGATCATACACGGACTCTAAAGATCCCGATGCTCATGTCCTAAGACGGGTGAGTACCGGCTACACGAAAATACACAATGCATGCAACCTGTGTGCCATAATAGTCTACTTGAAGACTGTGAGCACGGGGCAGGTTAAACATCCCCATCTGGAAGAAGGGGAGAAGGGGGGATGGTTTCCTCCATAGCAGCAACAAACAGAAAGCAGAAATCCTCAATGAACAGTTCCGAACCGCCTTCACCGCTGAAGACTTGTCCCGCATCCCAAGCAAGGGAGACAGCCCTTCCCAGCGATGGATGAGATTCATGTTGGAGAAGAAGGTGTAAAGAAACTGCTCCGCAACCTTAAAACAGACAAAGCCACAGGGCCTGACTCCATCCCGGCCTTTATCCTGAAGACGGCAGCTGATGAACTAGCACCTTTTCTAACTCGGCTATTCCAGCTCTCACTCAACACCGGCAAAGTAGATCCCCCGATTGGAGATACGCATGGGTTGTGCCAATTTTCAAGAAGGGAGAACGACACCTGGCGGCAAATTACAGACCTGTGTCTCTAACCTCAATTGTCTGCAAGGTACTAGAGCATATTGTCCATAGCTCTGTTATGAAGCACTTTGACAACTATAAGGTTCTCTCGGACACAGCACGGATTCAGGAAAAACCGCTCATGTGAGACCCAACTCCTTGTAACAACCCATGAAATAGCCCAGCACCTATCCTGCGGATCACAAGTTGACGTGATACTCCTTGACTTTTCTAAAGCCTTTGATAAAGTGCCCCACGCTCGCCTCCTTGAGAAACTGGCATACTATGGAGTACGAAACAACACCCTCAAGTGGATCTCGTCCTTCCTCAGCCAGCGCAAACAACAGGTGCTGCTAGAGGGCATCTTGTCATCAAAAGTAGACGTAGTTTCTGGAGTCCCTCAAGGTACTGTGTTAGGACCGCTTCTCTTTCTCACTTTCATCAACGACCTTCCTGACTGTATCAACTCCAGCTCACAAAACTCGTTGCTGATGACTGCCTCCTCTTTCGCAAAATATCCAACACTTCTGACAGCAACATACTTCAACAAGATCTCTACTCTCTTGAACAATGGGAATCAACATGGCAGATGAGTTTTAATCCTAGCAAGTGCAATGTCATCCGCATTTCTCCAAATAAAACAAAAGAAATTTTGGAAACCAACTACAAACTTCATGATCAAGTTTTGGAAGCTACATCAAACAGCAAGTACTTAGGCATCAACTTCAGTGATGATTTATCCTGGTCAGACCACATCAAGGCCACAGTCAACAAAGGAAACAGAACTGTTGGTTTCCTTAGGAGAAACTTTAGAGAGTGCACGCCCACAGTCAAAGCAGCCACCTACAAAACCATGGTCAGACCGGTCGTAGAGTATGCATCCACAGTCTGGGACCCGACCGGCCAAGGAGACATAGCAGCGCTGGAGCAAGTGCAACGCAGAGCAGCTCGCTTTGTCTACAACAACTACACCGACCGGACCCCAGGATGTGTGACAAGCATGTTGGACGTTGTGAAATGGGAACCACTACAACAGTGCAGAGCTAACAACCGCCTGCTCATGCTCCATCGCATTGTGAATACCCTTGTAGATATAGAGCCATCTAAATTCTTCAGAAATTCAGATTCTAGAACCCGGGGTGCGAAGAGACTTCACCAGGAACACACTAGACACCCCGTTCTTCATGTCAGTTTTTTCCACGGACAATTAGGGAATGGAACAAACCTTCCTGCCAGCCTCACTGACTCTCCTTCACTGGAGAGATTCAAGCAAGGCCTAGGTTGTTCTACAAGACTAGGTCTTCTGCCATAAACCACCAAGGCAGCATTGTATATAGTTTTAACATAGTTTTTAAACTCATAGAGCCAATGGGTCACCACTAAAACCCCTAAAAAGGGAACCAGCTCTAAACCATCACCCATTCATTGGATACTAATGTTCATCGAACCCTATCCAGTATTCGGAAGAAGAAGAAGAAGAAGATGTTGAAGGCGGGCAGATACCTAAGAAGAAGAAGATCCGCCAAAAGCACCAACTGACTCCTCTTTGCCTAACACTTGACTCCTCTTTGCCTAGCGCTTTGGGCTAATGCATAGGTCAGACATCCGCTGAGTCGTAGCCACGAGACGCTCTTCTTCAATTGTCTCATTTTAGTTGTTAATTCATTTATCCATCAACTTCAAATCATGCATAGTGTGGTCTCAAAACTTAGCGGATGTGGTGTAGCGTATATGGACCACGCAGTGACGCCTCCTTGATGAAACTGAAACTGAAACTAACACTTGAGTTGAGTGGCACTTCCATCCAAAATGTTGACAAGCATTGTATTTTAGCATTAAAGTTAGAGGAATAAAAAAAAAATAAAAAATTGAAATGGCAATCTCATTTCGATAATGTATGCAAGATCATCTCAAAGAACCTTTTCTGTACCTCAATTATTGTCAACAATACAAAGTTTAAACCTTTCTTTAACGCACACATACTGTCACATCTCAATTATGCTTCAGCAGTATGGTACGGGAGTAGTGATATCCACAAAAAGGACTGAACTCTCTCCACAGACGTGCTGCAAAGCACACACCACACACACACACACACACACACACACACACACACACATATTTTTTTCGACAAAATTGAGTTTTATAAGTGCATGTAGAGATTTAGCAAGTCGTGGAAAGAACGCTTTGTTGGGTGTCACCAGAGATAGTAGAAAAGGGAGATGTCTCACTCGCTGTGTGCGCTTACTGCCAGAATTGAAGCCGGCCTGGCCTGCTCGCGCGGCGTGGGCGGAAGGGGGAAACTGCACCACCACCTTCCAGCTGGGAGGTAAAACACGTTTACCGCTGTACTGGCGCAGTGTGAAAATTGCGCAAGGCGTGTGGCTGCTGTTTGTTTTTGTTTGTTTTTTTCCAGTTCAGCAAATAGTAAATGCACTGACGAATCTACAGCTGGTGTTGACATGTCAGCTTCTTCTGTAAAACAAAAAAACCTCGGCATGAGAGAGAGAGACAGAGACAGAGAGAGAGAGAGAGAGAGAAAAGGAGAGAGAGAGAGAGAGAGAGAGAGAGAGAGAGAGAGTTCATATTTTGTGTTTATGTTATTCAAGTTAACAAAATCCAACATTCAAAATGTTCAAAAGCTGAATTCGTTTCTTCTTCCCGGCATCATGAAAGTAATGCTCAATCAGGAAAGCAATTTCAGTCTACGGTTCAAGCTGCAGCGGAAAGTTTCAATCTAATAGCAGAAGGACATAATTACCAGTAGGTGTTTGTGTCTTCTTCTTTGTCGTCCGTGGGGGTTTGGTGTCCACAGCGGGTGGGCAGTTTTCTTTTCCTTGTCACACTCGATGGAGGATTTGGGACTTTGAAAATTGTTGGTACTGCAGAACTGAGAAGGCCTAATTCTGCCTTTTTGTTGACATTCCAAAACTGGTTGTCCTCAAAGTGCTCAATACACAGGTGACAGTTTTCACTGAGGTACTTTGCTGATCGTTGTCGAAGATCTTCTCGCCGACAGTTCTGTACCCATTGTTGACTTCTGCAATAAGACATTATCCCGATCAACGGACAATCTCGTGTTGCAGTATGTGACGGGTCTCCGACGCTCCCCCTTGTTATTAAAATATGATTTTCATATTCAGGGATGCAGGGGGTTATAGACAGAAGTATTTACGCTTTCACAACCAAAAAGCACTCTCGCATAGGCACACGCACTCTGTCACTCACATCGGGCCCGCACAAAGGTGACGGGAAACCAATAACATTTCATAGAAAATAATCAATTTTTATTCAACTTGACTCCGAGCCCCCACCCGTCACTACACAACACAACTATCTGTATCATACAACAATGTAAACAGCATACAGACAATTTCATAAATCGCATCCCCTGTTCTTCAGTTATTCTTACTTAGCCAGGAAAGACAATATTCCACTATTCTGTTTGCACACTTATAACCTTAAGAGCAAATAAACGTCCATAACTTGCCAGCATTCCTTGGTTGATCGTCAG
>CM031607.1:1296389-1299987 GCA_018398815.1 Conus ventricosus
AAAGGAAAATTCATGAAAGGTTCAATTTAACCGGCCAGGAGGTTAAAATCGGGTAAATTAAACGTGACGTGTAAAGATACAAATGAATGATACGAACGATCTAGCCATGAAACCTCTGACGCCAAGTTTTTAGCTTGCAAGGAACTTAACCAACTTAAACACACTATGATTGTTTGGAACAACAAAATGATTGAATTAAAAGAAAATACTCAATACATAATATACAAAAGGGAGGGATAGGTATACCCGACCTGAAAACATATATCAGCTCCTTAAAAGTCGCCTGGATAAAGAAGGTGTACATGCACAACCACAAGTGGAAAATAATATTACATTCATTATGTCCCGAAATAATTAACATTGACGAATATGGACCTAACAGATTTTTTGAAAGCAATATCATAAACACATTTTGGAAAGGAGTCTTTCAGTCATATCAAAGGTTCTGCAAAGAGGTAGAATTAAACGAAAGTAGGCCCTACAGATTTAGCAACTGCGCCTATTTTTTTGTAATGAGCAGTAGGAGAAAAACCATTCTTTTGCAAGAGATGGATGCAAAAGAATACATTTTTAGTTAAACATTTACTCGATGACGGTCATTTTGTAAGCTGCCATGTACGGTCGGAGAAAATGGGCTTTCAGGTCAATTTTCTAAATCATGTAAGTTGCGTGCGTTCGATCAAAGCTTACGCAAAGAAAAGAAGACTGAAAAACTGAAAATAGATAGTAACATTGGTAATGATAAAACTTTAGCACATAAAAAATGTAGTATTGATAAAGGAACACGTACTTATTACGATATTATGGTGGAAGTCAATGAGGTTTTAACATTAGTGCCTTATCACGTGGGAACAGCGTCTTAAACCAATTGACTGGATAGAGGCACTGAAAAGGATTTTAGAAAATATAAGAAACAAAACTGAAATGGTTCCAAATTAAAATATGCCACAGAATTCTGGTAACAAATAGTGTTTTGAAAAGTATGCAAATTATTGATAGCGACAAATGTAATTTTTGTATTAGAGAGAAAGACTCAATTCATCATAACCTGTGGTAATCTGAGTTTACCAGTATTTTCTGGAAAGACCTTGAAAGAGTTCTGAAAGTTAACTGTTCACACTTTGTAAGATTATCCCTTAATGTGGAGATTATATTTTTTGGTACAGATGAGAAAGCAATTTATACAAATGTAGAATTAGCAAAACAAAACCTGATATAAACATGCTTTTGAAGGAGCGGGACTAAAGACATAAAATGGACAAATATATGTCCTTTATGGAGATGAATCATGCAACCTACCAAACAAAATAGTCAGCATATATTAAACTACTAGGGACTAATGGTTATATTATGTGTCAGATATATGTGTACGTTAGTGTGTGTGTGTATGCGTGTGCATCATGTTAATGATAAGTACTGTATACCCTCTTTGCTTTCTATTTAATGTCGTCCGCAACCTTGGTACACAGGATTAATCCCAGTAACTGGAATTTATTCGGTATGTGTGCCCGTGTACAAGATTAAAAAAAAGAATTTTAGATTGAAAAAAGAAATGCATGTACATCTGTTTGCGTTAAATATATGCTACCGAATGTATGGATTTATGTATATTGGTTATCATAGTTGGATTGCATGTTTGGACAATAAAAAAAAATACAACAACAACAAAAACCCACTTAAACACGCCACAAACATGCACCAAAAATATATCAAACATAAAAAGAAATGGTTAAATTCAGCATCGCAAGAGACAAGCATAATCAAAAATCATATTTGGCCATATTTCGGCTTTTAACAAATATGATCCAACATATATTTTCTATGAATTCGCCCGTTGGTAACACACTTTGTTTTTACCGCACATGTCATAAAAACATCAAAATAAAGGGAGGGCAGGCTAGAAATTATAAACTCTTCGATCGCATTGCTTTATATGCTGGATGTTCTTACTATACCAAAGGAAGGGAAGCAACAACGCCGAGCACACAGGAAGAAAGGAAAAAGATGAGACATCTTCGGTCGTTTGATCATTTCGCGGTTCATTGCCTGATTGACGTGGCAAAGATCATGTATGAAACACTCACCTGGGTATTCTGGCAACATGCAGCATGCATCCATTTTGGACACCTCAGAGTCTCACTTTGAATCATGTATCCATTTTGAACACCTCAGAGTCTCACTTTGAATCATGTATCCATTTTGGACACCTCAGAGACTCACTTTGAATCATGTATCCATTTTGGACACCTTAGAGTCTCACTTTGAATCATATCCTCTTTGAGATTCGCGACATAGCGCTCGGTTACAAAGGCGTGCACGTGCCCTCAGTGTGTGTGTGTGTGTGCGCGCGCATACGGGCGTGCGTGCGTGCGTGTGTAATATATATAAAACAAACTAATAAATTCCAAGGATAGGTACCGAGCACCATTCCAGCAACTTACAGAGCAGCTTGGTGTTGCAATGACTGCAAGAAATATTCAATTATAAACAAAGCTTGCTCTTATGTCTCAGATTGAAGAAATAGGGGGAGATAAGCATTCATATCTGCAGTGGTAGATAATTCTACAATTGTACATTTTCTTCAATCTAAGACATAAGAGCAAGCTTTGTTTATAATTGAATATTTCTTGCAGTCATTGCAACACCAAGCTGCTCTGTAAGTTGCTGGAATGGTGCTCGGTACTTATCCTTGGAATTTATTAGTTTGTTGTAATTTAGTCCCTTGCGGATTCATTCCAAGAACTAGCCCTCGACACTTGTGTCTTAAGAGGTTATCGTTTCATATTTTCTACTTTTCACAAAAAAATGTAGCTTGTTTTGCTCTTTCATGATTTTCTTTTGCTTCTTAGGTGGCACCTTTGGCTGTTTTTTTTTGAAAACTCAGCAAACATACTACGGTATCGCACACCAGCTTTTTCTGGGATAGCATTCTTTTTAAAACTGAAAAGGCATAGCAGTCAAAGAACCACTTTCCGCGGCGGTACTAAATCAGCCGTCCATGTGTTTGGAGTAATGGTAGTTTAGAATAGAGAGCGTGTGCATATGTGTATATGATGTGTGTGTGCGAGAGTGCGTGTGTAAGATTGGGGTTTTGGTTAAGGTGGAAGGTTAGGCTAGGTAGGGTGCTGGGGAAATAAGACATACAATATTCTTGAATTCCAGTCTTCATTATGGAAGGAGTGGAAGCGAGAGGTTGGTTTCGTTCCCGTTTGTTACCCTTTGTTACTTTGGTTCTACACCAGAGAAGGCGGGGCAGGATATCGGCTGTTGTTGGTGTTGTCAAGTCTGTGAGTTGTTGTGGTAAATTGTCGTGTTATTGCACGAGCAACAACTAGTCCGTTGGTCCGGCGTGTCAGCTCTGCGGAGGGATACGCTGCTCTGACCAATCGCTGTTTTGTGTTGTGTGTAGAGTTCGCTTGAGTCCGACCAGAGTGGAATGCGTTGGGGTAGCTTCACTTCGGTCCTGGTGTTCGTCGGAGTGGACGCGCCTTGTAGTTGCGGCAGTAGCGCCGTTAGTTGAGCTGAGTGACTTCGAGTCATAGTTAGTGCCAGGTCCTCGTCGGGTTGGTGTGCCTTGGCCTGTGTCGTTCGTGGATCG
>CM031607.1:1300087-1322107 GCA_018398815.1 Conus ventricosus
CCGGGCTATAGCCATGCCAAACCCTAAAAATGTGATCGACACTAGGCAATAGCCATACCAACAACACCAACAATGTATTGACACACCAGACAATAGCCATACCAACAACACCAACAATGTATTGACACACGGGCTATAGCAATACCAACAACACTAACAATGTATTGGCACACCAGGCTATAGCCATACCAACAACACCAACACGGTATTGGCACACCTGGCTATATCCATACCAACAACACCAACAATGTGTTGGCACACTGGCTATGTCCATACCAACAACACCAACAATGTGTTGCACACCGGGCTATAGCCATACCAACAACACCAACAATGTATTGACACATCTGGCTATAGCCATACCAACAACACCAACAATGTGTTCGCACACGGGCTGTAGCCATACCAACAACACCAACAATGTATTGACACATCTGGCTATAGCCATACCAACAACACCAAAATGTGTTCGCACACTGGGCTGTAGCCATACAACAACACCAACAATGTGTTGGCAAACCGGGCAATAGCCATACCAACAACACCAACAATGTATTGACACATCTGGCTATAGCCATACCAACAACACCAACAATGTGTTGGCACACCGGGCAATAGCCATACAACAACACCAACAATGTGTTGGCACACCGGCAATAGCATACCAACAACACCAACAATGTGTTGGCACACCGGGCTATAGCCATACCAACAACACCAACAATTTCTTGGCACACCGGGCTATAGCCATGCCAACAACACCAACAATGAGATCGCACACTAGGCATACAGTCATACCAACAACACCAACAATGTGTTGGCACACCGGGCTAATAGCCATACAACAACACCAACAATGTGTTCGCACACCGGGCTGTAGCCATACCAACAACACCAACAATGTGTTTTGCACACCGGGCTATAGCCATACCAACAACACCAACAATGTGTTGGCACACGGGCAATAGCCAGCAATGTGTTGGCACACTGGGATGTAGCCATGCCAACAAAACCAACAATGTGTTGGCACACCGGGCTATAGCCATACCAACAACACCAACAATGTGTTGGCACACCGGGCTATAGCCATGCCAACAACACCATCAATGTGTTGGCACACTGGGCTGTAGCTATGCCAACAACACCAGCAATGTGTTGGCACACTGGGCTGTAGCCATACCAACAACACCGACAATGTGTTGCACACCAGGCAATAGCCATGCCAACAACACCAACAATGTGTTGGCACACTGGGCTGTAGCCATACCAACAACACCAACAATGTGTTGGCACACCGGGCTATAGCCATACCAACAACACCCACAATGTGTTCGCACACCGGGCTATAGCCATACCAACAACAACAACAATGTGTTGACACACCGGGCAATAGCCATACCAACAGCAACAACAATGTATTGGCACACCGGGCTATAGCCATACCAACAACACCAACAATGTATTGGCACACCGGGCTGTAGCCATACAACAACATCAACACTGTATTGGCACACCGGGCAATAGCCATATCAACAACACCAACAATGTGGATGTAACCACAGCCACGACCTGACATTATGCACAGTGGCACATGTAGGGGCCCTATCTAACGGTTAGTTAGTGGCACATATAGGGGCCCTATCTAACGGTTAGTGGCACATGTAGGGGCCCTATCTAACGGTTAGTTAGTGGCACATGCAGGGGCCCTATCTAACGGTTAGTGGCACATGTAGGGGCCCTATCTAACGGTTAGTGGCACATGCAGGGGCCCTATCTAACGGTTAGTGGCACATGTAGGGGCCCTATCTAACGGTTAGTGGCACATGCAGGGGCCCTATCTAACGGTTAGTGGCACATGCAGGGGCCCTATCTAACGGTTAGCGGCACATGTAGGGGCCCTATCTAACGGTTAGTGGCACATGTAGGGGCCCTATCTAACGGTTAGTGGCACATGTAGGGGCCCTATCTAACGGTTAGTGGCACATGTAGGGGCCCTATCTAACGGTTAGTGGCACATGCAGGGGCCCTATCTAACGGTTAGTGGCACATGCAGGGGCCCTATCTAACGGTTAGCGGCACATGCAGGGGCCCTATCTAACGGTTAGTTAGTGGCACATATAGGGGCCCTATCTAACGGTTAGTTAGTGGCACATATAGGGGCCCTATCTAACGGTTAGTGGCACATGTAGGGGCCCTATCTAACGGTTAGTGGGCACATGTAGGGGCCCTATCTAACGGTTAGTGGCACATGCAGGGGCCCTATCTAACGGTTAGTGGCACATGCAGGGGCCCTATCTAACGGTTAGCGGCACATGTAGGGGCCCTATCTAACGGTTAGTTAGTGGCACATATAGGGGCCCTATCTAACGGTTAGTGGCACATGTAGGGGCCCTATCTAACGGTTAGCGGCACATGTAGGGGCCCTATCTAACGGTTAGTTAGTGGCACATGCAGGGGCCCTATCTAACGGTTAGCGGCACATGTAGGGGCCCTATCTAACGGTTAGTTAGTGGCACATGCAGGGGCCCTATCTAACGGTTAGTGGCACATGTAGGGGCCCTATCTAACGTTAGTTAGTGGCACATATAGGGGCCCTATCTAATGGTTAGTTAGTGGCACATGTAGGGGCCCTATCTAACGGTTAGTTAGTGGCACATATAGGGGCCCTATCTAATGGTTAGTTAGTGGCACATGTAGGGGCCCTATCTAACGGTTAGTGGCACATGCAGGGGCCCTATCTAACGGTTAGTGGCACATGTGGGGGCCCTATCTAACGGTTAGCGGCACATGTAGGGCCCTATCTAACGGTTAGTTAGTGGCACATGTAGGGGCCCTATCTAACGGTTAGTGGCACATGTAGGGGCCCTATCTAACCACACCATTTTCCTGTTTCTTTGGGAACCTTACGACATTCACAGACATCTTTTCCGACGTCAAATTCGCAAAAATTCTTTATGCAAGAAAATCCAGTCGAGTGAATGAAAAGCTTTTTAAGTGTCAAAAATATTAGCAATCCTTGCAGTTTTGTTGCTGTCCAAACCACGTTTTGTCATTAATACGGTTTGTATTATACCCAGTGTAACTGTTGGCACAAAACATGTTTAAGTTTGATTTACTATAACTAGCATAATTTTTTTTAATCAACGTGCAGGACACACTAACCCTGTTTCATACCAGCCTACAACATGCAAAAGGGTGAGTAGTTTCTTCAGATCTCTTGGTTCGTACACTTTTGTTTCAGCCACTTCAAGCCTCTCATTTCGATATGACACATCTCGTCTCTATTTTGAGAGAAGAAGAGAAGAAGAAGAAGAAGAAGAAGAAGAAGAAGAAAGAAGAAGAAGAAGAAAACAACAACAACAACAACAACAACAACAAAAACAAGAAGAACAAGAAGAACAAGAAGAACAAGAACAAGAACAAAGATAATGATGATGATGATGATGATGATGATGATGATGATGATGATGATGATGATGATGATGATGATGATGATGATCATCATCATCATCATCATCATCATCATCATCATCATCATCATCATCATCATCATCATCATCATCGTCGTCGTCGTCATCATCATCATCATCATCATCATCATCATCATCATCATCATCATCATCATCATCATCATCATCATCGTCATAAAAACAACAATAATGATAATGATAATAATAAAAATAACAATGATAATAATAGTGATCATGAGGATAATAATAATAATAATAATATAATAATAATAATAATAATAATAATAATAATAATATAATAATAATAATAATAACAATAGTAATAGTTATAACAATAATGATGATGATGATGATGATGATGATGATGATGATGATGATGATGATGATGATGATGATGATGTGATGATGATAAGTAGTAATAGTAGTAGTATCATCATCATCATCATCATCATCATCATCATCATCATCATCATCATCATCATCATCATCATCATCATTATTTTCTTCATTATCATCATTGTATCTGCCGTAACTTCTTTTGAATCATGGCGTTCGTACTAATGGTAGTGACTTAAGTGCAAGAGTTATTTTATTCAATGTGATTTTAAATTCCAGGTCTGTGTTTTCCCCGTCTGTCTGAATTGGAGGCAGATCCGCAATGTCTGTCTGAATTGGAGGCAGATCGGCAATGTCTGAATTGGAGGCAGATCGGCAATGTCTGTCTGAATTGGAGGCACATCGGCAATGTCTGTCTGAATTGGAGACACATCGGCAATGTCAGACAGTTCAAAGTTTTTAACGTCCCTGGCCTGGTACAGTTTATCATAAAATAAAATGACTTAAAGTTGATTTCTGTTCTTCCTGAAAGATTCATGAATCATTACCAGCTAATGTCAGCTTTCTCATCTATTCTTTTTCTTTTCGAATGAGCAAAAAGTAATCAGATCGCTTGGTCACCATTAGCCATCCAATGTCACTAGATCGGATCCCACCCCCCACCCCTGCCTTGGCTTAAGGCTGTGTCAGGCTAATTGACATAGGCTAGAACACCAAGGCTACATCAAAATGTTGTTATGCTCTGCATAGTTATGCGGGGATTGTCTTCAGTTGTGACAAGCTCCTAGCATAACATTATCAGTCTCTAAAATCCCCGAAGTCGGAGTGTGGCTGCCCATGTGGCGGGGTAATCAAAAACGGTCACACACGTAATGTTCTCATCCCCAGCTGATGCATTTGTACCATAGTGTTCAAGTACTTCGGCTGTTTGGATGATCCCTGGAGTCTTTTAGCCAGGGTACGACAACAACAACAACAACAACAACAACAACCCCCCACCCCACCCCCCACCCCCCAGCCTGGACTCCCTAAGTCTGATCTCGGTCTCTTCTCCCAACTGAACTGTCTGATAGTTTCTCGCGTGTCACCGCTGATCTTCAATTCTTCTTGCTTTGCCTTGTTTTGTTTTTCGTTATTCACAAGTCTGAGATGTATGTTAGTGAATCAGCAGCCTGAGGGACTCTAGCTTCCGGGCCAAAGTCCTGGCCATAGAAGTTGGAGCAAAGCGGTTTGTCGGCTCATCGACTTGTGATCTGATGAAACAGGTCGGGATTCCTGGCAGTAAGAGGACCAGAACCCTGAAGGCAAAGGCAGAGGACCAGAATCCTGAAGGCAAAGGCAGAGGACCAGAACCCTGAAGGCAAAGGCAGAGGACCAGAACCCTGAAGGCAAAGGCAGAGGAAGCTGAAAAGAGTTCTATTTGGATCTGGACGAAGAGGAAGAAAAGTGAACTTCAAGAGGCAGCGTCTTTAGACAGCCAGAAGGTGCGTGTTTGAATTCCGCTATCACCAAGAACACGACTGACAGCAGAATGGACATCTAGGAGTCATGGCCTGAATGCTGTGTTTGAATCCCGCCATCACCAAGAACACGACTGACAGCAGAAGGGACATCTAGGGGTCATGACCTGAATGCGGCTCGGCCCGTCAGAGTGTAAGCAGTTCAAGGCTGAAGCATTGTCTGAGAGAGAAGAGGGAAAGGGTGTGTGTGTGGGGGGGGGGGGGTGATTTTTCTCTGAAGACCTTCTGCAATCAAGCTCTCTGAAGAGTGACTACCAGCTAAGTTTCCTGCAAATGCTGTCATTGTGGTTCTTGTCATGAATGGAACGTCTACACATATCTAATCTGATACAGTAAAGTGATTATCTGCATTGCTGATCAATGGTAGCTGCTCCATGACCAAGCTGAGCACAGTCTCATTGTCTATCACGGTTTGAATCTCTTTACTGTTGCGGTCAGCAGGCTGTCAACAAAGATGGCTAGGACCACCGTCAGTGTGTGCATTCTTACCGGCACATTGATAAAAGTGGGCGATGTCCTCAAAGTAATGCAGATATTTTCTGGTGTCTTCTAGTTCTGGAATCAGCAGTTTCAGAGATCCCTTTACGACTGCGTTCTTCTGCAACACACACACACACACACACACACACACACACACACACACACACACACACACACACACACACACATACACACACACACACACACACACACACACACACACACACACACACACACACACACACACACACACACACACACACACACACACACACCACACACACACACACGTATATATGTCATCATTTATCCAGATATATTCTTTCCTCCACAGATTTTCCATCAACGCTGTTTCAACGGACACATACAACCACAAGAGTCCCCCAACGTTGTGAATTCATTAAGGCCTGCACACACGAATTGCAGCTTATTGTACTTGGCACTAACCAGGGGGTATGGTGCTATGTACTGTCACTAACCAGGGGTTTAGGCACTCCATACTGGTGCTGTGTACTGTCACTAACCAGGGCACTCCATACTGGTGCTGTGTACTGTCACTAACCAGGGCACTCCATACTGGTGCTGTGTACTGTCACTAACCAGGCGTTTAGGCACTCCATACTGGTGCTGTATACTGTCACTAACCAGGGCACTCCATACTGGTGCTGTGTACTGTCACTAACCAGGGCACTCCATACTGGTGCTGTGTACTGTCACTAACCAGGGGTTTAGGCACTCCATACTGGTGCTATGTACTGTCACTAACCAGGGGTTTAGGCACTCCATACTGGTGCTGTGTACTGTCACTAACCAGGGCACTCCATACTGGTGCTGTGTACTGTCACTAACCAGGGCACTCCATACTGGTGCTGTGTACTGTCACTAACCAGGGGTTTAGGCACTCCATACTGGTGGTGTGTACTGTCACTAACCAGGGGTTTAGGCACTCCATACTGGTGCTGTGTACTGTCACTAACCAGGGGTTTAGGCACTCCATACTGGTGCTGTGTACTGTCACTAACCAGGGCACATCCACACTGGTGCTGTGTACTGTCACTAACCAGGGGTTTAGGCACTCCACACTGGTGCGGTGTACTGTCACTAACCAGGGGTTTAGGAACTCCATACTACAAGTGCTATGCACTGTCACTAACCAGGGGTTTAGGCACTCCATACTGGTGCTGTGTACTGTCACTAACCAGGGCACTCCATACTGGTGCTATGTACTGTCACTAACCAGGGGTTTAGGCACTCCATACTGGTGCTGTGTACTGTCACTAACCAGGGCACTCCATACTGGTGCTATGTACTGTCACTAACCAGGGGTTTAGGCACTCCATACTGGTGCTATGTACTGTCACTAACCAGGGGTTTAGGCACTCCATACTACAAGTGCTATGTACTGTCACTAACCAGGGGTTTAGGCACTCCATACTGGTGCTATGTACTGTCACTAACCAGGGGTTTAGGCACTCCATACTACAAGTGCTTTGTACTGTCACTAACTAGGGGTTTAGGCACTCCATTCAAATGCTATGTACTGTCACTAACCAGGGGTTTAGGCACTCAATTCAAGTGCTATGTACTGTCACTAATCAGGGGTTTAGGCACTCCATTCAAGTGCTGTGTAACTGCTGGTAGCTCAGTGGATTGACAGTCTGTTGTTTGTTTTCTAAGCTACTGGTTTGTTTAAGAATCGCCAAGAGTTGTTATATTAAGCACTGAAGAGAGAGACAGAGACAGACAGAGAGACAGACAGAGACAGACAGAGACAAAAAGAGACAGGGAGACAGACAGGTGTATGTATGTATATGTGTGTGTGTGTGTGTGTGTGTGTGAGTGAGTGCGTGCGTGCGATGCTATGGGACACTCACGAAGTGTGGATGCTATGGACACTCACATTGACCATGAAGTGTGGATGCTTTGGGACACTCACGGTGACCACGAAGTGTGGATGCCATGGGACACTCACGAAGTGTGGATGCTATGGGACACTCACGGTGACCACGAAGTGTGGATGCTATGGGACACTCACGAAGTGTGGATGCTATGTGACACTCACGGTGACCACGAAGTGTGGATGCTATGGGACATTCACGGTGACCACGAAGTGTGGATGCTATGTGACACTCACGAAGTGTGGATGCCATGGGACACTCACGGTGACCACGAAATGTGGATGCTATGGGACACTCACGAAGTGTGGATGCTATGAGACACTCACGGTGACCACGAAGTGTGGATGCTATGGGACATTCACGAAGTGTGGATGCTATGGGACACTCACGAAGTGTGGATGTTATGGGACACTCACAGTGACCACGAAGTGTGGATGCTTTGGGACACTCACGGTGACCACGAAGTGTGGATGCTATGGGACACTCACGATGACCACGAAGTGTGGATGCTATGGGACACTCACGAAGTGTGGATGCTATGGGACACTCACGAAGTGTGGATGCTATGGGACACTCACGAAGTGTGGATGCTATGGGACACTCACAGTGACCACGAAGTGTGGATGCTTTGGGACACTCACGGTGACCACGAAGTCTGGATGCTATGGGACACTCACGAAGTGTGGATGCTATGGGACACTCACGATGACCACGAAGTGTGGATGCTATGGGACACTCACAGTGACCACGAAGTGTGGATGCTATGGGACACTCACGGTGACCACGAAGTGTGGATGCTATGGGACACTCACGAAGTGTGGATGCTATGGGACACTCACGAAGTGTGGATGCTATGGGACACTCACAGTGACCACGAATTGTGGATGCTATGGGACACTCACGAAGTGTGGATGCTATGGGACACTCACGAAGTGTGGATGCTATGGGACACTCACGATGACCACGAAGTGTGGATGCTATGGGACACTCACAGTGATCACGAAGTGTGGATGCTTTGGGATACTCACGGTGACCACGAAGTGTGGATGCTATGGGACACTCACGAAGTGTGGATGCTATGGGACAATCACGAATGTGGATGCTATGGGACACTCACTGTGACCACGAATTGTGGATGCTATGGGACACTCATGAAGTGTGGATGCTATGGGACACTCACGAAGTGTGGATGCTATGGGACACTCACGGTGACCACGAAGTGTGGATGCTATGGGACACTCACGGTGAAATAGTGCATCGGCGAGGAGAAATCGTAGGGCGTGAACTTCCACTTGGACCCTTGTTTCTTCTCATAGCCACTCATCGGCTGCCCTGGTGCCAGAACACACACACACACACACACACACACACACACACACACACACACACACACACACACACACACACACACACACACACCACACACACACACACCAAATCGTCATGGGTGTGCGTTGGGGGTATGGAGATGAGGGGGGGGGGGGTAGTGGTGAGTTAGTGTCACATGATCATGGGCCTAAAGTTGAACAGCGCTTAACAATGGTCATTTCAAATCTACGTTTTTATTTGTCGTTGTGCATGACGTACATTACGGATTGTTCAAATCTTTTCCCAGGGGGAGGGCGCGTGGATGGGGGTTTAAGAACAGTTAGGTAATTCAATGTGATAGATGGGATGTATTGATGACATTGCCCAAGTGAATTAAGTGTGATGTATGCGATATATGGATGGTATTGTCTAAGTGAATTGAGTGTGATGAATGGAATGCATTGATGGCATTGCCTAAATTCAGTGTGATGTATGGGATGTAGTAGGCTTAACACACCAACGTTATCTCTGCATTCAAACACGCATATACGCACTTAGGCTCCGACCAAACATTCCAGTCTCCCAGGGAATGGGGTGTCACATATTCACCTCTCTTCTGGCACGATTGAGAACAAGAAATAGAGTTTTTACTCTTCTCATACCATGCACATGAAGAATCGAGATGCACAAAAGAATGTAACCGAAACGTAAGAGATCAATGCTTCCTCGTCTCATGTTGTATTCTACAGTGGCTTCTTCCTCAGGCAGGTTCACACACACACACACACACACACACACACACACACACACACACACACACACACACACACACACACACACACACACACACACACACACACACACCACACCACACCACACCACACCACACCACACCACACCACGCCACACCACACCACGCCACACCATACCACACAACAGTTCTCAAACAGATTAATGCAACAGGTCAAACAGCTCAGTGCAACAGGTCAAACAGCTTACTGCAACAGGTCAAACAGCTTACTGCAACAGGTCAAACAGCTTACTGCAACAGGTCAAACAACTTACTGCAACAGGTCAAACAAGGGTCACTGCAAAATGCCTCAGCACCAGATGATGGCAATTGTCAGGTTGTCTGGCATCAGGTCCCTGGACTGGGTTTCCGTGGTCGTCTCTTCAGGCTGTCTGGCATCAGGTCCCTGGACTGGGTTTCCGTGGTCGTCTCTTCAGGTTGTCTGGCATCAGGTCCCTGGACTGGGTTTCCGTGGTCATCTCTTCAGGTTGTCTGGCATCAGGTCCCTGGACTGGGTTTCCGTGGTCGCCTCTTCAGGTTGTCTGGCATCAGGTCCCTGGACTGGGTTTCCCTGGTCGCCTCTTCAGGTTGTCTGGCATCAGGTCCTTTGACTGGGTTTCCCTGGTCATCTCTTCAGGCTGTCTGGCATCAGGTCCTTTGACTGGGTTTCCGTGGTCGCCTCTTCAGGTTGTCTGGCATCAGGTCCTTTGACTGGGTTTCCGTGGTCATCTCTTCAGGTTGTCTGGCATCAGGTCCTTTGACTGGGTTTCCGTGGTCATCTCTTCAGGTTGTCTGGCATCAGATCCTTTGACTGGGTTTCCGTGGTCGCCTCTTCAGGTTGTCTGGCATCAGGTTCCTGGACTGGGTGTCCGTGGTCGTCTCTTCAGGCTGTCTGGCATCAGGTCCTTTGACTGGGTTTCCGTGGTCGTCTCTTCAGGCTGTCTGGCATCAGGTTCCTGGACTGGGTTTCCGTGGTCCTCTCTGGGGACTCTTCTTCGATGTAAGAGTCTTCTTTTCTTCCCCCACCTCTGGGTTTTGGACTTCGTCTTTGTTTTTCTGTTTGCCTATGACTCCAAACCCCTGCGTTTAAGATCTTGCTTCCACTTCTAACACACAGACCATGTTCTTTGAAACCCTAAGCTGTCGTGTTCATTCTTCTCTCTCTGCCCGTCATGTCGTGTCGTTGTTATTCTCTCCCTTCTTTCACGTTCTTCCTCTCTTCTCCGCAGTGTCTAGTTTAGGTATATAAACAAATAATCTCCCTTGGGCCATGCTCGTATCCATGTCGGTTCTCCAATACCATTTCACATCCACACTGAACTCCTCACATCATGTCGGCTCTCCAATACCATTTCACATCCACACTGAACTCCTCATATCATGTCGGCTCTCCAATACCATTTCACATCCACACTGAACTCCTCACATCATGTCGGCTCTCCAATACCATTTCACATCCACAGTGAACTCCTCACATCATGTCGGCTCTCCTACGCCTTGGCTTAAGGCTGTGTCAGACCAATTGACATAGGCCAGAACACCAAGGCTACATCAAAATGTTGTTATGCTCTGCATAGTTATGTGGGGATTGTCTTCAGTCGTGACAAGCTCCTAGCATAACATTATCAGTCCCCCAAATCCCCCGAAGTCGGAGTGTGGCTGCCCCATGTGGCGGGGTAATCAAAAACGGTCACACACGTAATGTTCTCATCCCCAGCTGATGCATTTGTGCCATAGTGTTCAAATACTTCGGCTGTTCGGATGATCCCTGGAGTCTTTAGCCAGGGTACGGACAACAACAACAACATGTCGGCTCTCCAATACCATTTCACATCCACAGTGAACTCCTCACATCATGTCGGCTCTCCAATACCATTTCACATCCACACTGACCTCTTCACATCAGTATTCACATACATTTCCTACACTTAGCCTAACGAACGATCACTTCTCACTTCTCACCGAATGGACATCGGAACTCCCACCGTTCTGGAGTCACTTTCACAGAGTAATTATATCCAAGAAAGTGACTACCATGTCGTCCACTCTCATTCAAACCCAGCTGACAGTGCCATCAGCGCAGTTCTTTACAGCACTACCAGCCCAACAAGCAAAAGACTCCTAATCTTCAAGCACACGGGCTCGATCTGTTTACCTTCACTGACCAAACTTTAGCTGACTTAGCTCCGAGCACCACGCTTAATGGTCCCAGGTCTGAGTGAAAATTTGTCTCCCCTTGACTGCTAAAGAAGTGTTTGAACTCGGAAGTCTCCTCGCCTTCGATGATTACAGTCACCTGCTAATGAATCACCCGTCACCTTTGACCTTCTTCACACAGCTCGAAGATCTGCGCTTGTTGAGGCCCTAGTAGAGTGCACTGGTAATAAAGTGTGAACTATTGGTAACATAGTGTATTGGCAATAACAGTGTAAAATATTGGTAACATAGTGTATTGGCAATAACAGTGTGAAATATTGGTAACATAGTGTATTGGCAATAACAGTGTGAAATATTAGTAACATAGTGTATTGGCAATAACAGTGTAAAATATTGGTAACATAGTGTATTGGCAATAACAGTGCAAAATATTGGTAACATAGTGTATTGGCAATAACAGTGTAAAATATTGGTAACATAGTGTATTGGCAATAACAGTGTAAAATATTGGTAACATAGTGTATTGGCAATAACAGTGTGAACTATTGGTAACATAGTGTATTGGCAGTAACAGTGTAAAATATTGGTCATGCAGTGTATTGGCAACAACAGTGTAAAATATTGGTAACATAGTGTATTGGCAATAACAGTGTAAACTATTAGTAACATAGTGTGTTGGCAATAACAGTGTGAACTATTGGTAACATAGTGTATTGGCAATAACAGTGTGAACTATTGTAACATAGTGTATTGGCAATAACAGTGTGAAATATTGGTCATGTAGTGTATTGGCAATAACAGTGTGAACTATTGGTAACATAGTGTATTGGCAATAACAGTGTGAACTATTGGTAACATAGTGTTATTGGCAATAACAGTGTGAACTATTGGTAACATAGTGTATTGGCAATAACAGTGTGAACTATTGGTAACATAGTGTATTGGCAATAACAGTGTGAACTATTGGTAACATAGTATATTGGCAATAACAGTGTGAAATATTGGTCATGTAGTGTATTGGCAACAACAGTGTAAAATATTGGTAACATAGTGTATTGGCAATAACAGTGTAAAATATTGGTAACATAGTGTATTGGCAATAACAGTGTAAAATATTGGTCATGTGGTGTATTGGCAACAACAGTGTAAAATATTGGTCATGTAGTGTATTGGCAATAACAGTGTAAAATATTGGTCATGTAGTGTATTGGCAACAACAGTGTAAAATATTGGTAACATAGTGTATTGGCAATAAAAGTATAAAATATTGGTCATGTAGTGTATTGGCAATAACAGTGTGAAATATTGGTAACATAGTGTAATGGCAATAACAGTGTGAAATATTGGTAACATAGTGTATTGGCAATAAAAGTGTGAAAGATTGGTAACATAGTGTATTGGCAATAACAGTGTAAAATATTGGTAACGTAGTGTATTGGCAATAAAAGTGTAAAATATTGGTAACATAGTGTATTGGCAATAACAGTGTGAAATATTGGTAACATAGTGTATTGGCAATAACAGTGTGAACTATTGGTAACATAGTGTATTGGCAATAACATGTAAAATATTGGTAACATAGTGTATTGGCAATAACAGTGTAAAATATGGTAAAGTAGTGTATTGGCAATAACAGTGTAAAATATTGGTAACATAGTGTATTGGCAATAACAGTGTAAAATACTGGTAACATAGTGTATTGGCAATAAAAGTGTAAAATATTGGTAATGTAGTGTACTGGTAATAAAGTGCAAGGTAACGGTAATAAAGTGCACAGGTAATGACGTGTAAAGTATTGGTAATAAAGTGCACGGCTAATAAAGTGTAAAGTATTGGTAACAAAGGGCACCGGTAATGAAGTATAATGTATCGGTGATAAAGTGTACTGGTAATAAAGTGTAAAGTATTGGTAACAAAGTGCACCAGTAAGTATCGGTGATAAAGTGTACTGGTAACAAAATGCACCGGTAATGAAGAATAAAGTATCGGTGATAAAGTGTACTGGTAACAAAGTGCACCGGTAATGAAGTATAAAGTATCGGTGATAAAGTGTACTGGTAATAAAGTGCACCGGTAATGAAGTATAAAGTATCGGTGATAAAGTGTACTGGTAACAAAGTGCACCGGTAATGAAGTATAAAGTATCGGTGATAAAGTGTACTGGTTATAAAGTCCACCGGTAATGAAGTATAAAGTATCGGTGATAAAGTGTACTGGTAATAAAGTGAAAAGTCAGAGAGAGGCGTCGGCATTGTCTGAGAGTTAGAGAGAGGCGTCGGCATTGTCTGAGAGTTAGAGAGAGGCGTCGGCATTGTCTGAGAGTTAGAGAGAGGCGTCGGCATTGTCTGAGAGTTAGAGAGAGGTGTCGGCATTGTCCGAGAGTTAGAGAGAGGCGTCGGCATTGTCTGAGAGTTAGAGAGAGGTGTGGGCATTGTCTGAGAGTTAGAGAGAGGCGTCGGCATTGTCTGAGAGTTAGAGAGAGGTGTCGGCATTGTCTGAGAGTTAGAGAGAGGGCGTCGGCATTGTCTGAGAGTTAGAGAGAGGCGTCGGCATTGTCTGAGAGTTAGAGAGAGGCGTCGGCATTGTCTGATAGTTAGAGAGAGGCGTCGGCATTGTCTGAGAGTTAGAGAGAGGCGTCGGCATTGTCTGAGAGTTAGCCCTGTGATTCATTGGCATTGTCTGAGAGTTACCCTGTGAGTCATCGGCATTGTCTGAGAGTTAGCCCTGTGAGTCATCGGCATTGTCTGAGAGTTAGCCTTGTGAGTCATCGGCATTGTCTGAGAGTTAGCCCTGAGTCATCGGCATTGTCTGAGAGTTAGCCCTGTGAGTCATCGGCATTGTCTGAGAGTTAGCCCTGAGTCATCGGCATTGTCTGAGAGTTAGCCCTGAGTCATCGGCATTGTCTGAGAGTTAGCCCTGTGACCATCGGCATTGTCTGAGAATTAGTCCTGTGAGCCATCGGCATTGTCTGAGAGTTAGCCCTGAGTCATCGGCATTGTCTGAGAGTTAGCCCTGTGAGCCATCGGCATTGTCTGAGAATTAGTCCTGTGAGCCATCGGCATTGTCTGAGAGCTAGCCCTGTCATTCATCGGCATTGTCTGGAAGTTAGCCTGTGAGCCATCGGCATTGTCTGAGAGTTGATTGATTGATTGATTGATTGATCTTTAATACCCAAGGATGAAGATTTTAGGCCAAAGCCTAGTCTTACAATCTGTCCTTGTCATACATACATTATTTCAGCACATATCATTCATACAGACAATTCAACATAGCAACATGATAATCTAATTCTACAATGATAAGCAAACTGCTCATAAAAGCACTAATGAGAGGGGGGATGGTAAAACAAAAGGAAACTTACAAGCAAACAAACAAACAAAAACTACACAGAGAGAGAGAGAGAGGTCAGAGAGGGTGGGAAGAGAGAATGGTAGGTAGGGGAGGAGAAAAGGGATGGTAGACAGAGTGGGAGTGGGGATGAGCGATTTTAACGGAGTAGGTTTTATGTTGAGACGATTTATCCAAAGTAGGGTTCACAGAAGACTTAGCGAATGGACGCTAATCATTGTAATCGAATAATTTAACTACTGAGACATAAAATTTTTATGCAAATGTTCCTTGAAAGGTTTTAAAGTATTCATGTTTTGTAGATTCGGTGGAAGTGAGTTCCAGACATATGGTCCAGAGTAAGCTAGGCTTGTTTTGTATAGATCAATGCGTGGGTAGGGAAGAAGGAATTTCGTCGAGCCAAAAAAGCTGTTCGATCTTGTAAAAAGGGCATTAATATAACATGGCATAGTATCTGTCAAGATTGTAAACATAAATGATGCCTTGTTGAATTCCAATTGCCTATTCAGAGGAAGTATGTTCAGCGCTTTTAGTTTTTTCGTCTGTTGTTAGAGATACAGCTGGATGGAGTAGCTTTGCTGCACGTCTATGGAGAGAATTCAGCCTTTTTTTGTGGACGTCACTACTGCCGTCCCACACTGTTGAGGCGTAATTTATACGTGACATTATGTGTGCATTGAAGAAAAGTTTAAGCACATTACTGTTGACGTAGCGCTTTAATTGAGATAACAGGAAAAGGTGTTTTGAGACTACCTTGCATACGTTATTTAGATGAGATTGCCATTTCAATTCTTTATCTATCGTTAACCCTAAAACACGATGCTCATCTACCTGCTCGATAGAAGTGCCATTCAACTGAAGTTTTAGGCAAAGAGGAGTCAACTGGTGTTTTTGGCGGGTAGCTATAATCATAGATTTGGTTTTGGCTGGGTGTATGACCATTGAGTTTGAATGACACCAGTCTGACACGTCGTTTAGACTTTCCTGGAGAGAAGTTTCTATTGTCTGTAGGTCACTACCATTCGTTTGGAGCGACGAGTCATCAGCAAATAAATCTGTCGTGACCTTTTCATCTGATACGGACAATGGTAAATCATTGATGAAGATGCAGAATAGTAGGGGGCCTAGTACAGAGCCCTGTGGGACTCCATGTCTGACAAAGTCTGAAGTGGAGGTTTTCTCATTAAGCGCCACATACTGAGTCCTATCTTTCAAGTATGATTGGAATAATGAGATTGTCGGGTATGGTTCAAGTAGACAGATAGTTTCTTTAGAAGAATGGAATGATCAACAAGATCAAACGCCTTTTTGAAGTCAAGAAAGACAACCCCTGTCATTTGTGATTGGTTCATATTTGAAAGCCATGAGTCACACATTCGTGATAATGCTGTGTGGCAGAATGATTAGATCGGAATCCAGATTGGAGTGGGTGAAATAGTCTGTTTTTCTCCATGAACTGAGATACGTGTGTGTGTATGTGTCTTTCAAGGGGTTTGGATAGAATAGATAGTAAGGATATAGGTTTGAAATTATTTGGATCCGACAAATCATTTGATTTTGGAAAGGGGGGATTACTTTGGCGTTTTTGAACGCCTGAGGGAAAACATTAGTTTCAATGGATAGATTATATATGTATGTAAGAGACTCAACAATGTAAGGTAGAGCGAGTTTGAGAAGAAATGTGGGTATGTTATCAGGACCCATGGATTTTTTATTCTTTAATTGCGCTATGTGCATACCTACTTCATGTACAGCAAGAAGGGGAATTTTAATTGAGTTACTGGATCCAAGTTTTTGTTTGCAAAATGATATTAGGGAAGTCGGGCATGTTATTCATTTGGTGCTCTTATAGTCTGTGAAGCTTGAGTAAGGGTATCTGATAATGATTAGAAAGTGGGTATTAAATTTGTCCGGGGTGATGTTGGTGCTTGAAGTTTGTGAATTTGTACGCTTGTTGCGTACAATAGTGTTTATTGCCCTCCACATTGGCGCTGTGGATTGCATCCGTTATCATTTGACTGAAGTAGTCTCGTTTGGCTTTTTCAACTTCGTTTGAAACAAAGTTTCTCTGCTCTTTGTATTCGTCAAACAAATTTGCTGCCTTGAGTTGGTCACGTAGTACCATTTCTTGCAGCAATTCTGGAGTTAACCACGGGTTCATCTGCGGATGCCTCACTCTTTTTTGATGTAACGGCGCGTGTTTATTTATGATGGTGAGGAATGTTTGGTACCAGAAGGACAGTGCATCATCGACGTCTGAGTAATTATAAGTTAAGTGAAATGGGGAAATGTTTAAGTCATAGAGGTATGCTGCTTCATTAAACTTTTTGAAAGAGCGGTATTGGATGGTCGTGTGACCTTTGGGTGGTGGTTTTGGGAGCTTTAAGGACCACGTGCAGAAGACTGGACAGTGATCACTAATACCAGAATGTACCACTGAAACATCTAGTATTGCGGATTTGTTGTTAGTGTTATACATGATCAATAAGTGTCGCAGTTGTTTTAGTTATTCTAGTTGGGGTTTGTACTAACTGATGGAGTGCATGAAGTGATAGTGTACTTGTCCAAGCTGGTTGTTGTTTTAACATATCAATATTGAAGTCCCCTAACAGTAGTGTTTTTGAATTGTTGTGACAGATCCAATCCATCATTTGTACAAAGTTGTCATACCATTCGTATGTGGAAGATGGGTGTCTATATAAATGTCCGATTATTAATGTCGGTGATTTGGAGTTTTTTATTTCAATCCAGATACATTCGACAGTATTAGTTTCAAGATCAGTTCTGCGTCGGGTAATGTTGGCAATTGATTGATGAATGTATACGGCAAGGCCCGTATGTTGGGTTGATCACTGTCGCGTCGTTCTATGTTGTATTCAGGAATGCTAATAAGGTTATCTGTTATGCGAGAGTCTAACCTTGTTTCACTTATGCCAAATACTTGTACTGGATGGGGTGACTGTTTTAAGAGTGATGAGATTTCATGGACCTTATTAAATAAATGATAGACATTGAGATGTCCAACTTGAAGTCCTGGAACAGTGGATTATGAGAAGGCATGGGTAGTAAGGGAACAGAGGCACAAATCGACGAGGAAGACAGTTTTCACAAAAAAAGACACAGATAATTATAGGTTGAAAACAACAACAACAACAACAACAACACAACAACAACAACAACAGAATACAGGTGAGAAAAGTAACGTTTGTGGATAACGCACAATAATGACAAGCGCACACAAAGAATTTAAAGGTTAACTATTATGCCTAAAACAGATAACAGGATGTATCTTTAGAAAATTCAATTAGTCAGTAAAACAACAAACAACAAAAAGAACAATGGTTGAAGCACAATGTCGAACAAATAGAAAGAAAGAAAACAAAGTATCAGGCTTAAAGCAATGAATGACGATAACACACACACACACCAAAAAAAAAAAAAAAAAAGTTACAGCAGTGCAAATAAAGAGGATGCGATGAGTGCTATGAGCACAGAGTTAGTCCTGTGAGCCATCGGCATTGTCTGAGAGTCAGAGAGAGTCATCGGCATTGTCTGAGAGTTAGCCCTGTGATTCATCGGCATTGTCTGAGAGTCAGAGAGAGTCATCGGCATTGTCTGAGAGTTAGTCCTGTGAGCCATCGGCATTGTCTGAGTCAAGAGAGTCATCGGCATTGTCTGAGAGTTAGCCTTGTAAGTCTTCGGCATTGAGAGTTAGTCCTGTGAGTCATCGGCATTGTCTGAGAGTCAGAGAGAGGCATCGCATTGTCTGAGAGTTAGCCCTGTGAATCATCGGCATTGTCTGAGAGTTAGCCCTGTGAGTCATCGGCATTGTCTGAGATCAGAGAGAGGCATCGGCATTGTCTGAGAGTCAGAGAGAGGCATCGGCATTGTCTGAGAGTCAGAGAGACGCCTTCTCACCGTTCGTGTCGAACAGGTCGCCGCGTACCCATCCCTCGCCGCCGTAGTGCTCGTGCTCGTGTTGGAACCCGAGGGAGTGGCCGATTTCATGAAAACATACAGACTACGGAGAGAGAGACAGAGACAGAGAGACAGAGACAGAGACAGAGATGATAAAATAAGCTTGAAGAGACCCCCCTGCTTGAAAAATTTACTGCGAACAGAATTTTCTTTCTAGTTGTCCACCTGCACAGAACAGAACAAACTGAATTCCTCTCTCTCTCTCTCTCTCTCTCTCTCTCTCTCTCTCTCTCTCTCTCTCTCTCTCTCTCTCTCACACACACACACACACACACACTCCTCTCTCTCTCCTCTCTCTCTTCTCTCTCTCTCACACACACACACACACTCTCTCTCTACTCTCTCTCTCTCTCACTCTCTCTCTCTCTCTCTCATCTCTCTCTCTCTCTCTCACTCCTCACTCTCCTCTCACTCTCTCCTCTCTCTCTCTCTCTCTCTCTCTCTCTCTCTCTCTCTCTCTCTCTCTCTCTCTCTCCTCTTTTCTCTCTCTCTCTGAAGTCCTGACCTAAAGATTAAATCACGTAAGAAATATCTGAGCGTAAATGATAGAGTAGGATATTGAATACAACAAATCTGGACTTTGTCGTAACGTGTCCTAGATGACCATCAATATGTTCTACAATCAATTGGGCTTTCCCCAAATGAAACTTCATTTGTCCTAATGGCCTTGACTTAGCCACACAAAATCAAACGCATACTAATACAGCGTCATTCTCTTTATCTATGCTCAGTGTTTCTCACTCTTCTGTCAAGCTCTACACAAAATCAATCGCATACTAATACAGCGTCATTCTCTTTATCTATGCTCAGTGTTTCTCACTCTTCAGTCAAGCTCCACACAAAATCAAACGCATACTAATACAGCGTCATTCTCTTTATCTATGCTCATGTTTCTCACTCTTCTGTCAAGCTCTACACAAAATCAATCGCATACTATTTGTGCAGGCTTGCCTCAGAGCTCATCAACGAAGCTCCAATGATTGTTTAAGTGCCCACAGAGATATATGTTAGTCCTCAGCAACAAAGCTCCAGTGATTGTTCAAGTACCCACGGAGATACATGTTAACCGGTGATTGTCAAAGTATCCACAGAGATACGTGTTAACCAGTGATTGTTCAAGTACCCACAGAGATACATGTTAACCAGTGATTGTTCATGTACCCACAGAGATACATGTTAACCAGTGATTGTTCAAGTACCCACTGAGATACATGTTAACCAGTGATTGTTCAAGTACCCACAGAGATACGTGTTAACCAGTGATTGTTCAAGTACCCACTGAGATACATGTTAACCAGTGATTGTTCAAGTACCCACACAGATTATTTCTTCACTTGACCTGCCGTCCCCTCCCTCCCTCGTTAAAAACTCTCCTCACCCTCTCCCATGTATCTCTCTCTTCTCTCTCTCTCTCTCTCTCTCTCTCTCTCTCTCTCATCTCTCTCTCCTCTCTCTCTCTCTCTCTCTCCTCTCTCTCTCTCTCTCTCTCTGCAGGCAGCAGGACGCACACTTACGTTAGAGCAACAGGAGATGGTCTGTTCCCCGGCATCACTGGCGGACGTCTTCCCCAGGTGGGAATAGCAGCTGCCCCTGTCACATGGAACACAGGCTCACAGAGGGAAAGACAGTGGGAATAGCAGCTGCCCCTGTCACATGGAACACAGGCTCACAGTGGGAAAGACAGTGGGAATAGCAGCTGCCCCTCTCACACGGAACACAGGGTCACAGACACAGGGAAAGACAGTGGGAATAGCAGCTGCCCCTATCACATGGAACACAGGCTCACAGAGGGAAAGACGTGGGAATAGCAGCTGCCCTGTCACACGGAACACAGGCTCACAGAGGGAAAGACAGTGGGAATAGCTGCTGCTCCTGTCACATGGAACATAGGCTCACAGACGTGGGAAAGACAGGGCCAGTCGTCACTCCAGCTAACTAGCTTTTAGCTTCCTCAAGATGGCGCCACCATCATCTGATGGACCTGTCAATGCACCACTATCATCTGATGGATCCACTAAAGCATAAAATATCGTCCGTTGGATCTACCAACTCATCACCATCATCTGATGGATCTATCAACACACCACCACCATCTGATGGATCTATCAACACATCACAATCATCTGTGGATCTATCAACACACCACCATCATTTGTTGGATCTATCAACACACCACCATCATTTGTTGGATCTATCAACACATCATCATCATTTGTTGGATCTTTCAACACACCACCATCATTTGTTGGATCTATCAACACACAACCATCAATTGTTGGATCTATCAACACATCACAATCATCTGGTGGATCTATCAACACACCACCATCATTTGTTGGATCCATCAACACACCATCATCATCTGATGGATCTATCAACACCATCATCATCTGATGGATCTATATACACATTACCATCATCTGATGGATGTATAAACACATTACCATCATCTGATTGATCTATCAACACATCACCATCATCTGATTGATCTATCAACACATCAGCATCATCTGATTGATCTATCAACAGATCACCATCATCTGATTGATCTATCAACAGATCACCATCATCTGATTTGATCTATCAACACAATCAGCATCATCTGATTGATCTATCAACAGATCACCATCATCTGATGATCTATCAACACATACCATCATCTGATTGATCTATCAACACATCACAATCATCTGATTGATCTATCAACACATCACCAATCATCTGATTGATCTACA
>CM031607.1:1323107-1325607 GCA_018398815.1 Conus ventricosus
AGAAAAAATACGTGTTAAAACCAGTGATTTTTCAAGTACCCACAGAGATACATGTTAACCAGTGATTGTTCATGTACCCACAGAGATACATGTTAACCATGATTGTTCAAGTACCCACTGAGATACATGTAACCAGTGATTGTTCAAGTACCCACAGAGATACGTGTTAACCAGTGATTGTTCAAGTACCCACTGAGATACATGTAACCAGTGATTGTTCAAGTACCCACACAGATTATTTCTTCACTTGACTGCCGTCCCCTCCCTCCCTCGTTTAAAAACTCTCCTCACCCTCTCCCATGTATCTCTCTCTCCTCTCTCTCTCCTCACTCTCTCTCTCTCTCTCTCCTCCTCTCTCTCTCCTCTCTCTCTCTCTCTCTCTCTCTCTCCTCTCTCTCTCTCTCTCTCTTCTGCAGGCAGCAGGACGCACACTACGTTAGAGCAACAGGAGATGGTCTGTTCCCCGGCATCACTGGCGGACGTCTTCCCCAGGTGGGAAATAGCAGCTGCCCCTGTCACATGGAACACAGGCTCACAGAGGGAAAGACAGTGGGAATAGCAGCTGCCCCTGTCACATGGAACACAGGCTCACAGTGGGAAAGACAGTGGGAAATAGCAGCTGCCCCTCTCACACGGAACACAGGGTCACAGACACAGGAAAGACAGTGGGAATAGCAGCTGCCCCTATCACATGGAACACAGGCTCACAGAGGGAAAGACAGTGGGAATAGCAGCTGCCCCTGTCACACGGAACACAGGCTCACAGAGGGAAAGACAGTGGGAATAGCTGCTGCTCCTGTCACATGGAACATAGGCTCACAGACGTGGGAAAGACAGGGCCAGTCGTCACTCCAGCTAACTAGCTTTTAGCTTCCTCAAGATGGCGCCACCATCATCTGATGGACCTGTCAATGCACCACTATCATCTGATGGATCCACTAAAGCATAACTATCGTCCGTTGGATCTACCAACTCATCACCATCATCTGATGGATCTATCAACACACCCACCACCATCTGATGGATCTATCAACACATCACAATCATCTGTGGATCTATCAACACACCACCATCATTTGTTGGATCTATCAACACACCACCATCATTTTGTTGGATCTATCAACACATCATCATCATTTGTTGGATCTTTCAACACACCACCATCATTTGTTGGATCTATCAACACACAACCATCAATTGTTGGATCTATCAACACATCACAATCATCTGGTGGATCTATCAACACACCACCATCATTTGTTGGATCCATCAACACACCATCATCATCTGATGGATCTATCAACACCATCATCATCTGATGGATCTATATACACATTACCATCATCTGATGGATGTATAAACACATTACCATCATCTGATTGATCTATCAACACATCACCATCATCTGATTGATCTATCAACACATCAGCATCATCTGATTGATCTATCAACAGATCACCTCATCTGATGATCTATCAACAGATCACCATCATCTGATTGATCTATCAACACATCAGCATCATCTGATTGATCTATCAACAACACCAACCCCCTGATTGATCAAACCCCACTCCCCTCATCTAAATTTTCTAACAACCATCAAAAATCATCTGATTTGGGTCTTTCAACAACCAAAACCAAACAAGGGTTATCTACAACACCTCGCCATCCAATTTAAAGGGGTCTATCAACAATCAACCCTCCTTGAATTGGGCTAACAACACATCACCACATCTGATTTTTTATCAACAGATCACCATCAAAACCGATTATCCCCCAAAACATTACCAAAAAAACTATTGATCCCACAACACTCACCAAACTTCCCATTATCATCAACACATTAAACCCCTCCTTTTTGATCCCACAACACAAACCCCCACCCTTTTTTTTTTTTCTATCAACACCCCGCTTCAAATAAAGGACTATCCAAACCCCCACCACATACCTGACTGTAAGGGTTTTAATTTAAAAAAATATTTCGAACACTGAGGGGGAAACCCGAGAAAAATGCTTTTACCCCCCCTTCCCCTTTTCCTTCCCTCCCCCCGCCAACCTTCTAAATGTGCACTCGCGCGGCGAACACCACACAACACACACACCACACAACCCCACACACACACACACACAAAACACACACACACCCCACACACACCCATTACAGCGCGGCATACACGATCAGTATTGATATGCCAATTTATGGGCAAAAAATTAAAACGTAAAAACCCGTGGCCGAACACCTGGGTTCTGTTGTTGTCAGCCCCGAAAAAGGGACGCTTCAGTTGGGCCCCTTTAAAAACACAACGCCGCAAACTTTCGTGCGGGGTGTTTGGGCCCACACTTCCCCTCCAAAAAAAAATTGGGCTGAGCCCGAAACTGAGAATAACTTTTCCCCGTAAAATTTAGAGATCGCTTTCTGTAAGCTGAGAGATCGCTTTCTGTAAACTGAGAAAAACTTTCTGTAAACTGAAAAAAAACTTCGTAAAAACTGGGAAACGCT
>CM031607.1:1330607-1335607 GCA_018398815.1 Conus ventricosus
TCGGGGTTTTGGTAAAAACGTAGTAAGGAAAAGGGTCTAAAATTTTTTGGGGACCGACAATCTTTTGTTTTGGGGAAGGGGGGATTATTTTGGGCTTTTTGAAGCCGGGGGGAAAAACATTATTTTCAATGGATAGTTTATAATGATGTAAGAATCAAAAATGTAATTTAAGCGAGTTTAGAAAAAAAATGGGGGTATTTACAACCCAGGGTTTTTTTATTTTTTAATTCGCTATGGATCCTATCATTAAGCAAAAAGGGAATTTAATTGAGTTACGGACCCAAGTTTTTGTTTGAAAAATGAATTAGGAAGTCGGGCAGTAATTCATTTGGCTTTATAGTCTGTGAAGCTTTGAGTAAGGGGACTGAAAATGACAGAAAGTGGTAAAAAATTTGTGGGGGGTGATTTGGGCTTGAAGTTTGTCATTGTACGCTTTTTTGCGACAATGTGTTTTTTTGCCCTCCACGGGCGCTGGGGTTTTTGCATCCGTTATCTTTTGACTGAAGTATCTTTTGGCTTTTTTCAACTTCGTTTTGAAACAAGTTTTTTCTCTTTTGTATTCGTCAAAAAAAATTTGCTGCCTTGAGTTGGGGCACGTGACCATTTCTTGCAGCAATTCTGGAGTTTTAAACCCCGGTTCATCCGGATGCCTCACTCTTTTTTTGATGTGACGGGGGGGCGGTTTATTTTGAGGAGGAAAGTTGGTACCAAAGGACAGTGACACGACTCGAGTATTTTAAGTTAAGGAAATGGGGGGAAAATTTTTTAAATATAGAGGTATGTGCTTCTTAAACTTTTTGAAAGACCGGGTTTTGGAAAGGTTGTGACTTTGGGTGGTGGTTTTTACTTTAAGGACCCACGGCAAAAGACTGGACAGTGTCACAAAACCAAAAGACCCACGAAACTCTTATTCGGGGGTTTGTTGTTAGGGGGGGTTTTAAGATCAAAAAGTGTCGCAGTTGTTTTATTTTTTCCCTTTGGGGTTTTTACTAACGGAGGAGTGCATGAATGATAGTGTACTTTTCCAAGCTGGTTTTTGGGTTTTAACATATCAAAAAATATGAAGTCCCCAACAGTAGATAATTTGAATTGTTGTACAGATCCAACCATCATTTTTTCAAAGTTCATACCACGATGGGAAGATGGGGGTCTATATAAATGTCCGAAATTTGGCGGGATTTGATTTTTTTTTTTTAATCCAAGAGAGAGAGGCGGAGAGGAGAAGAGAGAGGGGAAAGAGAGGAAGAGAGAGAGAGAGGAGGAGAAGGGAGAGAGACAAACAAAAGACAAACAAAATTCTTTATTAACGAGGATAAAAAATAAGCACTATGGGGTTTTTTACTCAAGTCCCCGCCCCGATAGGGGCAAAAATAAAAAATAAAGGTAAAAAGGGAAACATCAAAAAAACTAAACTCAAAACAATACGGGGTTAAAATTCAAAAAAAGAGAAGAGAAGGGGAGAAGAAGAGGAGAGAAGAGAGAGAGGAGGGATAGGAGGAAAAGAGAAAGGGGAAAAGGAGAGAGGGGTGGGGGGAAAGAGGCAGAGTGGGTGCGATAAGAGAGCATGTTAGAAAATCGACAATCCAAAAAAAATTCCAAGAGATACAAACAAACGATTTTGAAACACCAGGGGGAGGGGGGGGGGGGATAGAAAAAAGGGGGTGGGAAATGCATAAGATAGCCCAGTCGCCACGGGTGGAGGGGATGTCAAAAGGGTAAAAAAAACAAGTCATTCCAGCAAACCGTGAGGAGAGGAGAGAGAGGAGAAAAGGGAGAGAAGAGAGAGAGAGAGAAGAAGAGACAGACAACGACCAGACAGGGGCAGACAAGAAACAGAAAACAGAGAGAGAGAGAGGCGCAAAGAAATAAAACATATCCAGAAAAAAAAGCGCAGGAGGTATAGGAAAAACACCCACACACACAACACACCACACACACACACACAACACAATACCCACCACACCACACACCACACACCACACACACACACCCTACTCATATAAGACATACTTACTAAACAAAATAACAACATGTGCATTTTAATACAAAAACACATTCTAAATAGTAGGTACATACAAAGGCAAAGATGGTGGTGGGGATTGGGGGTGGAATTAGGTGGAGTATGCAAAATTTACATAAATCGCTGAAAAAATGGTGTTTGAAGTTGATAAGCATGGGGTTGTTTGCTTGATTTTGGGGCGAGTTCCATTTAAGGGAACCCCAAATTTTTTTTAAAAAGGATTTGAATAAGTCAATTCAAAACGGGACATGAAGTTTTTTGAAGCCTTTGGGGAAATTTTTTGGAACGTGAATAATGTTGAGGGTGCCTTCTCAGACACAATCTTGTGCATTATGATCCCTTTTTTTGTATTCTAATCCAACTTAAAGGGGGAACTTGAATTTTTTAAGTCCTGCCAGAAGACTAGCTTTTTTGGGGGACAATTGAGTGTCGCTGTGAAAGGGTTTAAAAATGGTTTTGGGGGGTTAGCGCTTGCCCCAAATCCCCATCGAGTAGATCCATAGTCTAGTTACGAATAGAATGGAAAAAAAAGCTTCGTGAATGAGGCCGGGGAAACGTTTTATTTTGGAGAGTTGATAAACTTTCTGTGAAACTTTTTTGCATAGTGAGGTTATGTGAGCTTGCCAACTCATATTGTTATCAATTGTTATTCCTAGCACTTTGAGGCATGTAACCTGTTCAACGGGTTCATTTTTAAGATGTACAGGAGGAAACTTAAGAGAGACAGACAGACAGACAGACAGACAGACAGACAGAGACAGAGACAGACAGACAGACAGACAGACAGACAGAGACAAAGAGAGAGGGGGGTGGAGGACTAATCTTACGCTTTGACAAACTTGAGTCGCGCGTTGTTGGCCAGGCCATACTGGTCTTTGGTGGCGCTGGTCCATGGCACAAAGCGAATGCACGAGTAGTTGGCTATGGTGTTCATGACGAAGGTAATGTGCTTGACTTCATTGGCCGCTGAGAACGAGAGAGAGAGAGAGAGAAGAGAGAGAGAGGAGAGAGAGAGAGAGAGAGAGAGAGAGAGAGAGAGAGAGAGAGATAATTATTTCTTATAAAGCGAACACTTTTTGTACCTTTTTAATGGCCTGATAAGAAAAGCTAAGCGCAAGGGAATTTACGGATACTAACAGTTTCATTAAATGAAGAAAAAAAAAAAACATGTAGCCGTAAGGATTCACGTGTGAATCATGACTGCTGAAGGCCAAAACGTTCGATGGGTCAGTGTTTGTTATTGCCGAACATTTGATGTTACTGTCGAACATTTCAGGTTGTTTTGGAAGTATCTGGGACATTGTTATGTGAATGGCCACCAACACAACCATTCCTTTAGTTCACAAAGGAGCGCACTAGCCAAATAACCTGGACCTACTTGACAACAGCAGAGTATCTTTTGGGCTGATTGTATGTCTCATACTGATTATATTCAGTACTGATGCGCAAGACTGATTTCACACTTTTAATAATGAGCCACTTCATCAAACGAAAAAAAGAAAGAATGATAGAACAAACATCCATGGAAGTTAGGATGCATTGCAACAAAAATTTCAGTTAAACGTTGGTCGGTCAAAGTACTTTTTCATGTAAAGTTACAGTTGAAAGGTGAAGTTCTCAAAAGATGTGTTGTTCTGCGGTTTTCTCACCTTGGGTTATTTGTTTTTCTGCACGACAACGAAATAAGTGCTTTAGAATCTCTAGTAAGGTTTCTGGCGCTGCATCAGGCTAAATGACTGTACACTGGAGTGATTTGTTTGCTTCTAGACAAGCCCTTTAAACTTGTAACACCCTACTCTTTCTTTTGTTGTCTGTATCCGCAGCAAAGACCATTTGGCTCCATAGAAGAACAAATGACATAAAACAATGTTGCTAACTGTGGAACAAAACAAAGAAGAAAAAACATCGGCATGATTGATTGCACCCCATACCGTGACCTCGCAGACAACACTCATGTGTCACCTGAAAAAAAGAACCATGTTACAGCAGTCTATTATGTAGATGATCATCTTTGACAAGCATACAGTTGTGTGAATTGATTATGTTTCCTCATACAGAAAGATTTATGTGATGATCCAGAATGTAACAGTAAACAAACTGGAACGAATTTGAACATGGAAAGGGGACCCGCGGTTTTTCTTTTAATAAACAACAAACCAAATGAGAAGACATGGACAAGGCATGGATGATGTGGGTGGCAGTCTAGAGACACAAGACCTGGATGATGTGGGTGGCAGTCTAGAGAAGCAAGACCTGGATGATGTGGGTGGCAGTCTAGAGAAAACAAGACCCGGATGATGCGGGTGGCAGTCTAGAGACACAAGACCTGGATGATGTGGGTGGCAGTCTGGAGACACAAGACCCGGATGATGCGGGTGGCAGTCTGGAGAAACAAGACCTGGATGATGTGGGTGGCAGTCTAGAGACACAAGACCCGGATGATGCGGGTGGCAGTCTGGAGAAAAAAGACCCGGATGATGTGGGTGGCAGTCTAGAGACACAAGACCTGGATGATGTGGGTGGCAGTCTAGAGACACAAGACCTGGATGATGTGGGTGGCAGTCTAGAGAAAAAGACCTGGATGATGCGGGTGGCAAGTCTAGAGAAACAAGACTGGATGATGCGGGGTGGCAGTTAGAGACACAAGACCTGGATGATGCGGGTGGCAGTCTAGAGAAACAAGACCTGGATGATGCGGGTGGCAGTCTAGAGACACAAGACCTGGATGATGCGGGTGGCAGTCTAGAGACACAAGACCTGGATGATGCGGGTGGCAGTCTAGAGACACAAGACCTGGATGATGCAGCTGCAGTCTGGAGAAACAAGACCTGGATGATGCGGGTGGCAGTCTAGAGACACAAGACCTGGATGATGCGGGTGGCAGTCTAGAGACACAAGACCTGGATGATGCGGGTGGCAGTCTAGAGACACAAGACCTGGATGACGCGCGGGTGGCAGTCTGGACGCTCTCTTTCTGTCG
>CM031607.1:1337617-1342617 GCA_018398815.1 Conus ventricosus
TAAAGCTGTGTTAGTGTGGTGTGTTGTCTGCTCTAGTGTGTTATAGGTGTGGGTAGGGGTGGTAGGGCCGTCCGGCTTAGCGACCGTGACAAGGAGAAACATTCAGGTTTCGAGATACGGTATCTGACCCCCTTGGAGACTATAAGCTTGCTGAAGGCTCATTTTGAGAAGCATTTATTTTGACTTTTGACTTGACTTGATCCCTTAGACGTCGGTCCGTGGATGGCACCCCTGAAGCAGTGACAACCATCCTTCTCCATTTATTTTATTTTTCCCCATTCACCCACTCACGCACATACTGTTAGTTAGGCAGAATTACCTACCACTGCAGATATGAATGCTTGTCTCCCCCTATTTCTTCAATCTAAGACATAAGAGCAAGCTTTGTTTATAATTCAATATCTATATATATATGTAGGTGTGTGTGAATGTTGATAGGAAGACCAAAACCACTGACAACACTTTGACTCGCACATCACAACAATGACAATGGTTAGAATTGTTGAATGTTGATAGGAAGACCAAAACCACTGACAACACTTTGACTCACACATCACAACAATGACAATGGTTAGAATTGTTGAATGTTGATAAGAAGACCAAAACCACTGACAACACTTTGACTCACACATCACAACAATGACAATGGTTAGAATTGTTGAATGTTGATAGGAAGACCAAAACCACTGACAACAAGAACCATGTTTTCACGCTGAGCCCACCCTTCAGATTTTGGATCATTTACGCTGAGGGTGTGTTGAGTGTCTTCATGTCGGTGTTCTTTACATTGAACACAAGACGAAAATCTGAACACATCACACACACACACACACACACACACACACACACACACACACACACACACACACTCTCTCTCTCTCTCTCTCTCTCTCTCTCTCTCTCTCTCTCTCTCTCTCTCTCTCTGTCTTCCCTTCTCCCCCCCCCCCTCCCGCCCTCAAAAGACAAGAAGAAAAGAAAGAAAAAGAAAGAAAGACAAAGAAAAGAAAAACACAGTAATGATGGAAAGTGCGTTTGTGTGTGAGTACGTGCACTTGGTCAATCATAATCTTCTTTCTGCCCTGAAATGTGAACTATCTATTACAGAATTGGGGATGGGGGGAGGGAGAAGGGAGAGGGGGTGGAGGGGGAGGTTAGGTCGCTTCTGCCGGTGACTTACGATGTCTCATGAACATTCATTTCGCACACCCCCACTTTCTCTCATCGAGGATCTCCACAGAAAATGCTGCAGCCATTTTCTCCCCAAATCATCGACCTGACATTCCACGTCTGTGAAGGTCATATACGGGTACTTGGTACGCCAGCGCGTTCCCATCATTACGGGAAGAGACGATTTGTACACCACAACTCGGCAACAACTCTTTAGCCATCAGCGCGATCACACTGAACATTCCTTCCTTCACACGGTGCACTACACCGTGCTACCCGCCCCTCAGCAGTCATTACAGTGTGGCGCCAGCAGCTCTAACGGCAGTGTTCCCACTCACCCCCACTTACACCGCCCGTGGCATTTCGCACAGCAAGAGAGCCCTAATCTCACCAGCTCTTCGCCGCCCACCCACCCCCCCGCCCCCACCCCCCCCCCCCCACCCCACCGACCCCACCAGCCCGCCCCTCCTTCCTTCTACGATGCGACGATAAAGTAAAGCGTGATCACTTTTTTCTTCCTTCCTTTCTTTCTGTCTTTTTCTTCATTCATTCATTCATTCATTCATTCATTCTGTCTCTTTCTTTCTTTCTTTCTTTCTGTCTCTTCCTCCGTAGCACTTTAATGGCACTGCACTCACGCCTGGCCCGTTCTGCGACAGCCCCAGCACCGGCAATCCACTGGGGGGTCAGTAAATGTCAAGTCGCACAAGGCAACCCACCGAAGGAGACGCTGCATTTCTGCCAAGTCACTTCGGCGGTGTTCAGCGGCGCCTGTTTGATCAAACATACGCAAGACACCAACCACCAAACCGGTTCTCCCTTTCACATCGGTTGCTCTCTTACCCTCCCAAACACACACACACACACACACCACACACACACACACACACACACACACACACACACGTACGCACGCAAAACACACACATAAGCCACACACACACTCTCTCTCTCTGTCTGTCTGTCTGTCTGTCTGTCTGTCTCTCTCTCTCTCTCTCTCTCTCTCTCTCTCTTTCCTCCCTCCCTCCCTCCCCCCCCCCCCCCCTTTATGAGTTGCTGTGCCTATGTTTGGGCTGCTCATCTATCCACCTGGCTGGAGACTGTGCCTAGTGCCTGGTTGTAGTGTAGGACAGTGTGAAGGCTGTGGTCAGTGTGAAGGCTGTGGTCAGGGCTGTGGTCAGTGTGAAGGCTGTGGTCAGCGTGAAGGCTGTGTCAGTGTGAAGTGTGAGGGCTGTGGTCAGTGTGAAGTGTGAGGGCTGTGGTCAGTGTGAAGTGTGAGGGCTGTGGTCAGTGTGAAGGTTGTGGTCAGTGTGAAGTGTGAGGGCTGTGGTCAGTGTGAAGTGTGAGGGCTGTGGTCAGTGTGAAGGCTGTGGGTCAGTGTGAAGTGTGAGGGCTGTGGTCAGTGTGAAGTGTGAGGGCTGTGGTCAGTGTGAAGTGTGAAGGCTGTGGTCAGTGTGAAGGCTGTGGTCAGTGTGAGGGCTGTGGTCAGTGTGAACGCTGTGGTCAGTGTGAACGCTGTGGTCAGTGTGAAGTGTGAGGGCTGTGCTCAGTGTGAAGGCTGTGGTCAGTGTGAAGGCTGTGGTCAGTGTGAGGCTGTGGTCAGTGTGAAGGCTGTGGTCAGTGTGACGGCTGTGGTCAGTGTGAAGGCTGTGGTCAGTGTGAGGGCTGTGGTCAGTGTGAAGGTGAAGGCTGTGGTCAGTGTGAAGGCTGTGGTCAGTGAGAAGGCTGTGGTCAGTGTGGGGGGCTGTGGTCAGTAAGAAGGCTGTGGTCAGTGTGTGGGCTGTGGTCAGTGTGAAGGCTGAGGTCAGTGTAAAGTGTGAAGGCTGTGGTCAGTGGTCAGTGTGAAGGCTGTGGTCAGTGTGAGGGCTTGTGGTCATGTGAACGCTGTGGGTCAGTTGTGAACGCTGTGGTCAGTGTGAAGTGTGAGGCTGTGGTCAGTGTGAAGGCTGTGGTCAGTGTGAGGGCTGTGGTCAGTGTGAGAGCTGTGGTCAGTGTGAAGGCTGAGGGCTGTGGTCAGTGGGGAAGGCTGTGGTCAGTGTGAAGGCTGTGGTCAGTGTGAGGGCTGTGGTCAGTGTGAAGGCTGTGGTCAGTGTGTAGGTCAGTGTGAGGGCTGTGGGCAGTGTGAAGGTTGTGGTCAGTGTGAAGGCAGTGGTCAGTGTGAAGGCTGTGGTCAGTGTGAGGGCTGTGGTCAGTGTGAAGGCTGTGGACAGTGTGAGGGCTGTGGTCCAGTGTGAGGGTGTGGTCAGTGTGGTCAGTGTGAAGGCTGTGGTCAGTGTGGTCAGTGTGGTCAGTGTGAAGGCTGTGGTTTAATGTGAAGGCTGTGGTCAGTGTGAAGGCTGTGGTCAGTGTGAGGGCTGTGGTCAGTGTGAAGGCTGTGGACAGTGTGAAGGCTGTGGTCAGTGTGAAGGGTGAAGGCTGTGGTCAGTTTTGAAGGCTGTGGTCAGTGTGAGGGCTGTGGGTCAGTGTGAGGGCCTGTGGACAGTGTGAAGGCTGTGGTCAGTGTGAGGGCTGTGGTCAGTGTGAAGGCTGTGGTTAGTGTGAAGGCTGTGGACAGTGTGAAGGCTGTGGACAATGTGAAGGCTGTGGTCAGTGTGAAGGTGAAGGCTGTGGTCAGTGTGAGGGCTGTGGTCAGTGTGGGGGCTGTGGTCAGTGTGGAGGCTGTGGTCAGTGTGAAGGCTGTGGTCAGTGTGAAGGTGAAGGCTGTGGACAGTGTGAAGGGTGGTCAGTGTGAAGGCTGTGGTCAGTGTGAAGGTGAAGGCTGTGGTCAGTGTGAGGGCTGTGGTCAGTGTGGGGGCTTTGGTCAGTGTGAAGGTGAAGGCTGTGGTCAGTGTGAGGCTGTGGTCAGTGTGAGGGCTGTGGTCAGTGTGAAGTTGTGAAGGCTGTGGTCAGTGTGAGGGCTGTGGTCAGTGTGAAGGTGAAGGATTGGTCAGTGTGAAGGCTGTGGTCAGTGTGAGGGCTGTGGTCAGTGTGAGGGCTGTGGTCAGCGTGAAGGCTGTGGTCAGTGTGAAGGTTGTGTGAAGGCTGTGGTCAGTGTGAAGGCTGTGGTCAGTGGTCAGTGTGAGGCTGTGGACAGTGTGAGGGCTGTGGGGCAGTGTGAAGGCTGTGGTCAGTGTGAAGGCTGTGGTCAGTGTGAAGGTGAAGGCTGTGGTCAGTGTGAGGGCTGTGGTCAGTGTGAAGGCTGTGGTCAGTGTGAGTGCTGTGGTCAGTGTGAAGGCTGTGGTCAGTGTGAGGGCTGTGGGCAGTGTGAGGGTTGTGGTCAGTGTGAAGGCTGTGGTCAGTGTGAAGGCTGTGGTCAGTGTGAGGGCAGTGGTCAGTGTGAGGGCTGTGTGAGGGCTGTGGTCAGTGTTTAAGGCTGTGGTCAGTGTGAAGGCTTGAGGGCTGTGGTCAGTGTGAAGGCTGTGGTCAGTGTGAAGGCTGTGGACAGTGTGGGGGCTCTGGACAGGGTGAAGGCTGTGGTCAGTGTGAGGGCTTGGGTCAGTGTGAGGGCTGTGTCAGTGTGAGGACAGTGTGAGGGCTGTGGTCAGTGTGAGGCTGTGGTCAGTGTGAAGGTGAAGGCTGTGGTCAGTGTGAGGGCTGTGGTCAGTGTGAGGGCTGTGGTCAGTGTGAAGGTGAAGGCTGTGGTCAGTGTGAAGGCTGTGGTCAGTCTGAAGGCTGTGGTCAGTGTGAAGGTTGTGGTCAGTGTGAGAGCTGTGGTCAGTGTGGGGGCTGTGGTCAGTGTGAGGGCTGTGGTCTGTGTGAAGGCTGTGAACAGTGTGAAGGCTGTGGTCAGTGTGAAGGCTGTGGTCAATGTGAAGGTGAAGGCTGTGGTCAGTGTGAGGGCTGTGAACAGTGTG
>CM031607.1:1355117-1367617 GCA_018398815.1 Conus ventricosus
CAGACAGACAGATAGACAGACAGATAGACAGACAGAAAGACAGACAGACAGACAAACAGACAGACAGACAGACAGACAGTTCCATAAAAGATCATTAGAGAAACCCTTAACAACAGTGGAAGGCCGAGCACAATTTGGGGGATTTTACATAAAAGCCTCTTTCCAAAGTAAACAATAAAGAAATACCATCTGAATTGTCACCTAGTTTCATTCTTCTAAAGCTGTCACAAACGAATGCTGCTAACATAAAAACTGAAGATCTGGTCGAAGATGAGACAGATGGCTGCATGAACCGTGCAGATTGTCAAGAACAACCGCCACCTGCTGTCAGGAAAGTCAACAAGCGAGGCACTGCGCCTTTTCCAATCACTGTCACCTATGAGGCACTGTGCCTTTCCCACCTGTCACCTATGAGGCACTGTGCCTTTCCCACCTGTAACCTATGAGGCACTGTGCCTTTCCCACCTGTCACCTATGAGGCACTATGCCTTTCCCACCTGTCACCTGTGAGGCACTGTGCCTTTCCCACTCACTGTCACCTATGAGGCACTGTGCCTTTCCCACTGACTGTCACCTTTGAGGCACTGTGCCTTTCCCACCTGTCATCTATGAGGCACTATGCCTTTCCCACTGACTGTCACCTATGAGGCACTGTGCCTTTCCCACTGACTGTCACCTATGAGGCACTGTGCCTTTCCCACTGACTGTCACCTATGAGGCACTGTGCCTTTCCCACTGACTGTCACCTATGAGGCACTGTGCCTTTCCCACTCACTGTCACCTATGAGGCACTGTGCCTTTCCCACCTGTCACCTATGAGGCACTGCGCCTTTCCCACTGACTGTCACCTATGAGGCACTGTGCCTTTCCCACTGACTGTCACCTATGAGGCACTATGCCTTTCCCACTGACTGTCACCTATGAGGCACTGTGCCTTTCCCACTGACTGTCACCTATGAGGCACTGTGCCTTTCCCACCTGTCACCTGTGAGGCACTGTGCCTTTCCTACCTGTCACCTATCAGGCACTGTGCCTTTCCCACTGACTGTCACCTATCAGGCACTGTGCCTTTCCCACTGACTGTCACCTATGAGGCACTGCGCCTTTCCCACTGTCTGTCACCTATGAGGCACTGTGCCTTTCCCACTGACTGTCACCTATGAGGCACTGTGCCTTTCCCACTGTCTGTCACCTATGAGGCACTGTGCCTTTCCCACCTGTCACCTATGAGGCACTGTGCCTTTCCCCCTGTCACCTATGAGGCACTGTGCCTTTCCCACTGTCACCTATGAGGCACTGTGCCTTTCCCACCTGTCATCTGTGAGGCACTGTGCCTTTCCCACCTGTCACCTATGAGGCACTGTGCCTTTCCCACTGTCACCTGTGAGGCACTGTGCCTTTCCCACTGACTGTCACCTATGAGGCACTGTGCCTTTCCCACCTGTCACCTGTGAGGCACTGTGCCTTTCCTACCTGTCACCTATGAGGCACTGTGCCTTTCCCACTGACTGTCACCTATGAGGCACTGTGCCTTTCCCACTGACTGTCACCTATGAGGCACTGTGCCTTTCCCACTGACTGTCACCTGTGAGGCACTGTGCCTTTCCCACTGACTGTCACCTATGAGGCACTGCGCCTTTCCCACTGACTGTCACCTATGAGGCACTGTGCCTTTCCTGCTGACTGTCACCTATGAGGTACTGTCCCTTTCCCACTGACTGTCACCTATGAGGCACTGTGCCTTCCCCACTGACTGTCACCTATGAGGCACTGTGCCTTTCCCACTGACTGTCACCTATGAGACACTGTGCCTTTCCCACTGACTGTCACCTATGAGGCACTGTGCCTTTCCCACTCACTGTCACCTATGAGGTACTGTGCCTTTCCCACTGACTGTCACCTATGAGGCACTGTGCCTTTCCCACTCACTGTCACCTATGAGGCACTGTGCCTTTCCCACTGACTGTCACCTATGAGACACTGTGCCTTTCCCACTGACTGTCACCTATGAGGCACTGTGCCTTTCCCACTCACTGTCACCTATGAGGCACTGTGCCTTTCCCACCTGTCATCTGTGAGGCACTGTGCCTTTCCCACCTGTCATCTGTGAGGCACTGTGCCTTTCCCACCTGTCATCTGTGAGGCACTGTGCCTTTCCCACTGACTGTCACCTATGAGGCACTGTGCCTTTCCCACCTGTCACCTATGAGGCACTGTGCCTTTCCCACTGACTGTCACCTATGAGGCACTGTGCCTTTCCCACTGACTGTCACCTATGAGGCACTGTGCCTTTCCCACTGACTGTCACCTATGAGGCACTGTGCCTTTCCCACACACTGTCACCTACGAGGCACTGTGCCTTTGCCACCCACTGTCACCTAGGAGGTTGTCTTTCCAGGGCGGACAGCCCAACAGTGAGTCAGTGTATTGACACTGACTGTCACCTAGGAGGTTGTCCTACCAGGGCGAACAGCCCAACAGTGAGTCAGTGTATTGACACTGACTGTCACCTAGGAGGTTGTCCTACCAGGGCGAACAGCCCAACAGTGAGTCAGTGTATTGAGTAGCGCAGGCCAGCACTGAGCCATCTTTGGTTCCCTGGTGTGAACCTTTGTCTGTCTGTCTATCGCTCTGTCTGTCGGTCTGTCTGTCTTTCTCTCTATCTGTCTGTCTGTCTGTCTTTCTCTCTCTCTGTCTGTCTGTCTATCTGTCTGTCTGTCTGTCTGTCTGTCTTCTCTCTGTCTGTCTATCTATCTGAGTGTCTGTCTGTCTATCTATCTGTCTGTCTGTCTGTCTCTGTCTCTCTCTCTGGTCCGTTAAGAAGCGTATTTTGGTGTATGCAGTGAGTACATTAAAGACAGAACTTTGCCGGTTGAGGGATTGGTGTGTCGAGCATCTCCCATCTGTGTTGATAGAGTTGTCTTCCCCTGATGTACGAGAGGACAGACAAACCAGAAACAACGTGGGGCCTATTCCATGAACATGCATACAGCACAACGTGCGTGGTATTGCCCCGACCATTGTGTGACTAGTTGTTATTACACTGCTAGAACACAGCACAACGTGCGTGGCATTGCCCCGACCATTGTGTGACTAGTTGTTATTACACTGCTAGAACACAGCACAACGTGCGTGGCCTTGCCCCGACCATTGTGTGACTAGTCTTTTTATACTGCTAGAACACAGCACAACGTGCGTGGTATTGCCCCGGCCATTGTGTGACTAGTTTGTATTACACTGCTAGAACACAGCACAACGTGCGTGGTATTGCCCCGACCATAGTGTGACTAGTTTTTATTACACTGCTAGAACACAGCACAACGTGCGTGGTATCGCCCTGACCATTGTGTGACTAGTCTTTTTATACTGCTAGAACACAACAAACCTGTGCTATCTGTCACCAAATGGCCTCGAAACTAATGACGTGGTCTATCTTCTCTTCTCCCATAAGTACAACCAATCATCGTCATTTGGAGAAACCAGAGATTCTCTTAAAAACCCGCTTCTATCTCCATCGCCCTAACATCATGGAGAAGTCAGAACCCTTCGTCATTAAACACTTCAAGCAACCAGATCATTCCCTCCTTGATAGGAAATGGCGTGCATGGAAAACATTCTCCACAGAAGCCCACCACCACCACACACAGGGCCAGAAAGATTGTCGCCCCATGAATTGCTGTGTTCACTGAGGCCTCAACATCCACACACAGGGCCAGAAAGATAGTCGCCCATGAATGTTGTGTTCACTGAGGCCTCAACATCAACACACAGGGCCAGAAAGATTGTCGCCCCATGAATTGCTGTGTTCACTGAGGCCTCAACATCCACACACAGGGCCAGAAAGATTGTCACCCCATGAATTGCTGTGTTCCCCAAAGGCCTTAACATCCATACATAGGTCCAGAAAGATTGTCGTCACACGCACAGCTGTGTTCGGCAAAGGCCTCAACATTCACACACAGAGCCAGAAAAATTGTCTGTAGGTTAACCTATTGTGGTATGTTCATCACAGATGTCCATTTCAACATATCTGTCTGTAGGTTAACCTATTGTTGTAAGTTCATCACAGGTGTCCATTTCACAAACCTCTGTCTGTAGGTTAACCTATTGTTGTATGCTCATCACAGGTGTCCATTTAACCCACCACTGTCCGTAGGTTAACCTACTACTGTATGTTCACCCCAGGTGTCCATTTCACCCAGTCCATAGCTCTGTCTGTAAGGTTAACCTACTACTGTATGTTCACCACAGGTGTCCATTTCACCCATTCCATAGCTCTGTCTGTAGGTTAACCTACTACTGTATGTTTATCACAGGTGTCCATTTAACCCAGTCCATAGCTCTGTCAGTAGGTTAACCTACTACTGTATGTTCACCACAGGTGTCCATTTCACCCAGTCCACAGCTCTGTCTGTAGGTTAACCTACTGTTGTATGTTCACCACAGGTGTCCATTTAACCCATTTCATAGCTCTGTCTGTAGGTTAACCTACTGTTGTATGTTCACCACAGGTGTCCATTTCACCAGTCCATAGCTCTGTCTGTAGGTTAACCTACTGTTGTATGTTCACCACAGGTGTCCATTTAACCCAGTCCATAGCTCTGTCTGTAGGTTAACCTACTGTTAAGTTCATCACAGGTGTCCATTTAACCCAGTCCATAGCTCTGTCTGTAGGTTAACCTACTACTGTATGCTCATCACAGGTGTCCATTTAACCAAGTCCATAGCTCTGTCTGTAGGTTAACCTACTGTTAGGTTCATCACATGTGTCCATTTAACCCAGTCCATACTCTGCCTGTAGGTTAATCTACTACTGTATGTTCACCACAGGTGTCCATTTAACCCAGTCCATAGCTCTGTCTGTAGGTTAACCTACTACTGTATGTTCATCACAGATGTCCATTTAACCTAGTCCATGGCTCTGTCTGTAGGTTAACCTACTACTGTATGTTCATCACAGGTGTCCATTTAACCCACCACTGTCCGTAGGTTAACCTACTACTGTATGTTCATCAGATGTGTCCAGTTAACTCAGTCCATAGCTCTGTCTGTAGGTTAACCCACTACTGTATGTTCCCCACAGGTGTCCATTTAACCAGTCCATAGCTCTGTCTGTAGGTTAACCTACTACTGTGTGTTCATCACAGGTGTCCATTTAACCCAGTCCATAGCTCTGTCTGTAGGTTAACCTACTACTGTATGTTCACCACAGGTGTTCATTTCACCCAAGCCATAGCTCTGTCTGTAGGTTAACCTACTGTTAAGTTCATCCCAGGTGTCCAGTTTACCCAGTCCATAGCTCTGTCTGTAGGTTAACCTACTACTGTATGTTCACCACAGGTGTCCATTTAACCCAGTCCATAGCTCTGTCTGTAGGTTAACCTACTACTGTATATTCACCACAGGCGTCCATTTAACCCAGTCCATAGCTCTGTCTGTAGGTTAACCTACTGTTAAGTTCATCACAGGTGTCCATCCATAGCTGTGTCTGTAGGTTAACCTACTACTGTATGTTCACCACAGGTGTCCATTTAACCCAGTCCATGGCTCTGTCTGTAGGTTAACCTACTACTGTATGTTCACCACAGGTGTCCATTTAACCCAGTCCATACTCTGTAGGTTAACCTACTACTGTATGTTCACCACAGGTGTCCATTTAACCCAGTCCATAGCTCTGTCTGTAGGTTAACCTACTGTTAAGTTCATCACAGGTGTCCATTTCACCCATTTTGTCTGTAGGTTAACCTACTATTGTATTTTCATCACAGGTGTCCATTTCACCCAGCTCTGTCTGCAGGTTAACCTACTGTTGTATGTTCATCACAGGTGTCCATCTGACCCAGTCCAGAGGTGCTAACATTGCCGGTCCAGCGAGACCTTCTGACTACCATGGCGTGGCCGCGACACGCCCCACTGACGCTGACCTTGGCGCTGGTCACGCTCTGTGCCGTTCCACTTCTCTGCCTGTCTCCTCGGACATCAGGGGAGGTAACTCCATCATCCGACAACCACCTGTACCTCCCTGTACATCTACTTACATTCCTGTAAACCTTTGGTTCTGTTGCGCCGTTGTACGTGGCTATCTTGTTCGTCTGCTGAGCCAGCATTGACGATGTGCATTGCCCAACAGGACACTTCTGGTGCTTCTATAATGTCATTATACTCTGTCAGCAGGACACTTCTGGTGCTTCTATAATGTCATTATACTCTGTCAGCAGGACACTTCTGGTGTTTCTATAATGTCATTATACTCTGTCAGCAGGACACTTCTGGTGTTTCTATAATGTCATTATACTCTGTCAACAGGACACTTCTGGTGTTTCTATAATGTCATTATACTTTGTCAACAGGACACTTCTGGTGTTTCTATAATGTCATTATACTCTGTCAACAGGACACTTCTGGTGTTTCTATAATGTCTTTATACTCTGTCAGCAGGACACTTCTGGTGCTTCTATAATGTCTTTATACTCTGTCAGCAGGACACTTCTGGTGCTTCTATAATGTCTTTATACTCTGTCAGCAGGACACTTCTGGTGCTTCTATAATGTCTTTATACTCTGTCAGCAGGACACTTCTGGTGCTTCTATAATGTCTTTATACTCTGTCAGCAGGACACTTCTGGTGTTTCTAAAATGTCATTATACTCTGTCAACAGGACACTTCTGGTGCTTCTATAATGTCTTTATACTCTGTCAGCAGGACACTTCTGGTGTTTCTATAATGTCATTATACTCTGTCAACAGGACACTTCTGGTGCTTCTGTCATTATACTCTGTCAACAGGACACTTATGGTGCTTCTATGTCATTATACATCTGTCAACAGGACACTTCTGGTGTTTCTATAATGTCATTATACTCTGTCAACAGGACACTTCTGCTTCTATAATGTCTTTATACTCTGTCAACAGGACACTTCTGGTGTTTCTATAATGTCATTATACTCTGTCAACAGGACACTTCTGGTGCTTCTATAATGTCTTTATACTCTGTCAGCAGGACACTTCTGGTGTTTCTATAATGTCATTATACTCTGTCAACAGGACACTTCGTGTGCTTCTGTCATTATACTTTGTCAACAGGACACGTCGTTGGTGCTTCTATGTCATTATGCTCTGTCACAGGACACTTCTGGTGTTTCTATAATGTCATTATACTCTGTCAACATGACACTTCTGGTGCTTCTATAATGTCATTATACTCTGTCAACAGGACACTTCTGGTGCTTCTGTCATTATTACTTTGTGAACATGACACTTCTGGTGCTTCTTGTCATTATACTCTGTCAACATGACACTTCTGGTGCTTCTTATAATGTCATTATACTCTGTCAACATGACACATCTGGTGCTTCTAAAATGTCATATAATGATTATACTCTGTCAACATGACACTTCTGGTGCTTCTATAATTATAATTATTCTCTGTGAACATGACACTTCTGGTGCTTCTATAAATGTCATTATACTCTGTCAACATGACATTTCTGGTTACGTCTATGTCTACTCTGTAAACATGACATTTCTGTTGCTTCTGTCATTATACACTGTCAACATGACACTTCTGGTGTTTCATAATGTCAATATACTCTGTCAACATGACACTTCTGGTGCTTCTATAATGTCATTATACTCTGTCAACATGACACTTCTGGTGCTTCTATATATTGATTATGCTCTGTCAACATGACACTTCTGGTGCTTCTATAATATCATTATAACTCTGTCAACATGACACTTCTGGTGCTTCTATAATGTCATTATACTCTGTCAACATGACATTTCTGGTGCTTCTATGTCATGCTCTGTCAACATGTCATTTCCGTTGCTTCTATGTCAATATACACTGTCAACATGACACTTCTGGTGTTTTTATAATGTCATATACTCTGTCAACATGACACTCTAGTGCTTCTATAATATCATTATACTCTGTGAACATGACACTTCTGGTGCTTCTTTGATGTCATTATACTCTGTCAACATGACACTTCAGGTGCTTCTATAATGTCATTATCTCTGTCAAGATGGCACTTCTGGTGCTTCTATAATGTCATTATACTCTGTCAAGATGGCACTTCTGTGCTTCTATAATGTCATTAAATTCTGTCAACATGACACTTCTGGTTCTTCTATGTCATTATAGTCTGTCAACATGGCACTTCTGGTTCTTCTATAATGTGTTTATACTCTGCCAACATGACACTTCTGATGCTTCGATGATGTCATTATATTCTGTCAACATGACACTTCTGGTGTTTCTATAATGTCATTATACTCTGTCAACAGGACACTTCTGGTGCTTCTATGTCATTGTAATTCTGTCAACATGACACTTCTGGTGTTTCTATGATATCATTATACTCTGTCAACAGGACATTATGGTGGTACTATAATGTCATTATACTTTGTCAACATGACACTTCTGGTGCTTCTATAATGTCATTGTACTCTGTCAACATGACACTTCTGGTGGTTCTATAAGGTCATTATACACTGTCAACATGACACTTCTGGTGCTTCTATAATGTCATTATACACTGTCAACATGACCCTTCTGGTGCTTCTATAATGTCATTAAACTCTGTCAACAGGACACTTCTGGTGCTTCAATTATATCATTATACTCTGTCAACAGGACACTTCTCGTTGCTTCTATCAGTCACTATACTCTGTCAACATGACACTTTTGGTAGTTCTATAATGTCGTTATACACTGTCAACATGACACTTCTGGTGCTTCTATATGTCATTATACTCTGTCAACAGGACACTTCTGGTGCTTGTATCATGTCATTATACTCTGTCAACATGACACTTCTGGTGCTTCTATGTCATTATACTCTGTCAACATGACACTTCTGGTGTTTCTATAATGTCATTATACTCTGTCAACAGGACACTTCTGGTGCTTCTATAATGCCATTGTACTCTGTCAACAGGACACTTCTGGTGCTTCTATAATGTCATTATACTCTCTCAACATGACATTCGGTGCTTCTATGTCATTACACTCTGTCAACATGGCACTTCTGCTGCTTCTATAATGTTATTATACTCTGCCAACATGACCTTCTGGTACTTCTATGTCATTATACTCTGTCCACATGGCACTTCTGGTGCTTCTATGTCATTATACACTGTCAACATGACATTCTGGTGCTTCTATGTCATTATACTCTGTCAACATGACACTTCTGGTGCTTCTATGTCATTATACTCTGTCAACATGACACTTTTGGTGCTTCTATAATGTCATTTAATTTTGTCAACATGACACTTCTGGTGCTTCTAGTGCTTCTATGTCATTATACTCTGTAAACATGGCACTTCTGGTGCTTCTATAATTTGATTATACTCTGTCAACATGACATTTCTGGTGCTTTGATGATGTCATTATATTCTGTCAACATGACATTTCTGGTGTTTCTATAATGTCATTATACTCTGTCATCAGGACAGTTCTGGTGCTTCTATGTCATTGTATTCTGTCAACATGACACTTGTGGTGCTTGTATGATTATCATTATACTCTGTCAACTGACACTTCTGGTGCTTTGATGATGTCATTATATCTGTCAACATGACACTTCTGGTGTTTCTATGATATCATTATACTTTGTCAACAGGACACTTCTGGTGGTCTATAATGTCATTATACTTTGTCACATGACACTTCTGGTGCTTCTATAATGTCATTGGACGCTGTCAACATGACACTTCTGGTGGTTCTTTAATGTCATTATACACTGTCAACATGACACTTCTGGTGTTTCTATAATGTCATATACACTGTCAACATGACACTTCTGGTGCTTCTAAAATGTCATAAACTCTGTCAACAGGACACTTCTATTGCTTCTATCATGTCATTATACTCAGTCAACATGACACTTCTTGTGCTTCTATGTCATTATACTCTATCAACATGACACTTCTGGTGTTTCCTATAATGTCGTTATACTCTGTCAACAGGACACTTCTGGTGCTTGTATCATGTCATTATACTCAGTCAACATGACACTTCTTGTGCTTCTGTGTCATTATACTCTATCAACATGACACTTCTGGTGTTTCTATAATGTCATTATACTCTGTCAACAGGACACTTCTGGTGCTTCTATAATGCCATTATACTCTGTCAACATGCCACTTCTGGTGCTTCTATGTCTTTATACTCTATCAACATGACACTTGTGGTGCTTGTATGATGTCATTATGCTCTGTCAACATGACACTTCTAGTGTTTCTATGTCATTATACTCTGTCAACATGACACTCTGGTACTCTATCATGTCATTATACTCTGTCAACAGGACACATCTGGTGCTTCTATAATGTCATTATACTCTGTCAACAGGACACATCTGGTGCTTCTATAATGTCATTATAACTCTGTCAACATGACTCTTCCGGCGCTTCTTTTTTTTTTTTCTTTTTCTTTTTGGCATCAGTTATCGGATCAGTGGAGCACCTAAGGCGGTGATTTTTTTTTTTTCCCCTAAGGCCGAAATCCACCTCTTCATTTTTTGGTGCTTCACACGTCCTCTTCATCTGCCAAAAAAAAAAAAAAAAAAAGCAAAAAAAAAACCAAAAGTAATTTCCACTACTAGTTTTCTTTCTTTTTTTTTTCTTTTTTTTCCCCCTCTCCAAGCAGTCCCTTTCACACCATGCGTAGTCCTATATGTCTCTTACAAATGGACATAGTCTTGCTGATCTATAGTGTTTTGTGTTTGATAACAAAATGTCTGGTTTGTTAATGTTCTAATGTGTGGTGTACTGGCACTCTCACACTGATCATGTGCTGCATATACAAAGAGAACAATATAAATGAAACAAAGGACTTAATACTTAATTATTTTCTTTTTCATTTTTTTCCCTTTTTCCCCAAAGAGAAGAGAGAGAGAGAGAGAGAGAGAGAGAGAGAGAGAGAGAGAGAGAGAGACAAACAGACAGACAGACAGACAGACAGAGAGAGAGACAGAGACAGAGAGACAGACAGACAATGTCTGGTTTGTTAATGTTCTAATGTGTGGTGTACTAGCACACTCACTCGGATAATGTGTTGCTTATACAAAGGAAACAACATAGATGAACAGAGGACTTAATCATTTTCAGTTATTCATTACATACACCCACACACACACTCTCTCTCCCCCTTCCCCCCCCCCCCCCTCTCTCTCTCAAATAATGTTAATAATGGAAACTACCTGTTAAAGACACTATACTAAAGCAAAATTAAGCGCAAGCAACCAATTCCGTATATACACACGCCTGCAAGGATATCATTGGTCCCGATTGCTCGTCTCTCTCTCCTTCCCCCTACCCAAGCGTGTGAGAGCTCTTCACGTCACACCACCACTACCACCACAACCCACCCACCCCAACATCCATCCACCCTCCACACCCACCCTCCACCTCCTTCCGCCCCCACTTCCACCCCCACCCCCCCACCCCCACCCCCCAAAAACAACAACAACAACAACAACAACAACAACAACAACAACAAACACATGTATGTGTTTGCGTGTGTGTGTGTGTCTGCGTGTGGTGTGTGTGTGTGTGTGTGTGTGTGTGTGTGTGTGTGTGTGTGTGTGTGTGTGTGTGTGTTGTGTGTGGTGTGTTTGCGCGCGCGTGCGTGTGTGTGTGTATGTGTGCGTGTGTAAGATTGAATGCATGAATGAGATCTCTTTATATTTTCCTCAGTTGCAATTGATTTTCGAATATGACTGAAATTGGCAGCCTAGATTCCGTTTTTTTGTAAATGCTTATACACATCTTTGCAGTAATCACAATATGGTTTATTTTCAGTAGCGTATGTCTATCTATATTTTCTTGTCTAAGAATTCCAAAAGTACAGTTTCTTTCAGCAAACACGATTTTTATGTTATATAACAGCTAATATGTATTGACTGACAAATTTCCAAAACGAACTAACCTTATGACAATGGAAAAAGAAATGTTCAATGTAATCAATTTCATCATTACAATATGAACAATTTCGAGTATCCCTGACTTTTATTTTGCATAGCATTATATTAGTCGGTATATATTTTGTAGAATTTTCCATTGTAAAACTCTCAGTCTAGTTTCTTTTGTGCACAAGCGGGTATCTTCCATATATTTTCATTTAACTCCAGTCCATATTTATTTGACCAAAAACGGCTGCACATGGCTCTGTGTAACTGAGGGAACACAAAGTTACACGGAAATCCTTGCAAGATATATGTTTTTGTTACAAAAAAGAGGTGTGTTCTGAAAAATCTATATCATAATCTATCTTGTTCACTAACCCTAGTAATAAAAGTCTGTGTGGCCGCTGACACTACGTTATACTCTAAGATCCTTGCAGGGAGGCGCTAGGCTCCTATCTTGTTGACCACGTCCTGTATGAAAAATCACCATTTGGACCATACATGTCACTAACATTCAGTATTTTGCCCTTTATCCATCAGGGAAGAAAATGACATTTCCTCGATATTTTATGTGTTGGTTATTCC
>CM031607.1:1370630-1390630 GCA_018398815.1 Conus ventricosus
CTGTCTGTAAACCTGGCCTGGACCGGTTAGCTGTCGTCAAGTCCCCTCTCTCCACCACTGTCAGGTGGGGCTGTATGTTGTCCTGTCTGTCAACCTGACCTGACAATGATGGCCACGGGGAGAGAGCCCCAGTATCGTCAGTATCAGCAAGTTCATGGGGCCTGTTGTTGGATGGACATGGTGACACAGTTCATGTGGAGGTCGTCAGTATCAGCAAGTTTATGTGGAGGTCGTCGGTGTCAGCAAGTTCATGGGGCCTGTCGTTGGGTGGACATGGTGACACAGTTCATGTGGAGGTCGTCGGTATCAGCAAGATCATGGGGCCTGTCGTTGGGCGGACATGGTGACACAGTTCATGTGGAGGTCGTCGGTATCAGCAAGATCATGGGGCCTGTCGTTGGGCGGACATGGTGACACAGTTCATGTGGAGGTCGTCGGTATCAGCAAGATCATGGGGCCTGTCATTGGGTGGACATGGTGACTCACTCCGGAGGTAGACCCTCACTGACGCTGGCTCTGCGATAAAGCAATTCTTGTCATCGGTAGGGGCTTACTAGCTGATGTCCTGTCGTCGGTAGGGGCTTACTAGCTGATGTCCTGTCATCGGTAGGGGCTTACTAGCTGATGTCCTGTCATCGGTAGGGGTTTACTGACTGATGTCCTGTCATCGGCAGGGGCTTACTAGCTGATGTCCTGTCATCGGTAGGGGCTTACTGGCTGATGTCCTGTCATCGGTAGGGGCTTACTAGCTGATGTCCTGTCGTCGGTAGGGGCTTACTAGCTGATGTCCTGTCGTCGGTAGGGTTTACTAGCTGATGTCCTGTCATCGGTAGGGGCTTACTGGCTGATGTCCTGTCATCGGTAGGGGCTTACTAGCTGATGTCCTGTCGTCGGTAGGGGCTTACTAGCTGATGTCCTGTCGTCGGTAGGGGTTTACTAGCTGATGTCCTGTCATCGGTAGGGGCTTACTGGCTGATGTCCTGTCATCGGTAGGGGCTTACTAGCTGATGTCCTGTCATCGGTAGGGGCTTACTGGCTGATGTCCTGTCATCGGTAGGGGCTTACTAGCTGATGTCCTGTCATCGGTAGGGGCTTACTGGCTGATGTCCTGTCATCGGTAGGGGCTTACTGGCTGATGTCCTGTCATCGGTAGGGGCTTACTAGCTGATGTCCTGTCATCGGTAGGGGCTTACTAGCTGATGTCCTGTCATCGGTATGGGCTTACTAGCTGATGTCCTGTCATCGGTAGGGGCTTATTGGCTGATGTCCTGTCGTCGGTAGGGGCTTACTAGCTGATGTCCTGTAGTCGGTAGGGGCTTACTGGCTGATGTCCTGTCATCGGTAGGGGCTTACTGGCTGATGTCCTGTCATCGGTAGGGGTTTACTGGCTGATGTCCTGTCATCGGTAGGGGCTTATTAGCTGATGTCCTGTCATCGGTAGGGGTTTACTAGCTGATGTCCTGTCATCGGTAGGGGCTTACTAGCTGATGTCCTGCTCATGTTGGATCCGCATGGGTCCCACTGAACACCACTGCCTTGACTCTCGAGCCAGGCCACTGAACACCACTGCCTTGACTCTCCAGCAGGGCCACTGAACACCACTGCCTTGACTCTCCAGCCAGGCCACTGAACACCACTGCCTTGACTCTCCAGCAGGGCCACTGAACACCACTGCCTTGAGTCTCCAGCCAGGCCACTGAACACCACTGCCTTGACTCTCCAGCCAGGCCACTGAACACCACTGCCTTGACTCTCCAGCAGGGCCACTGAACACCACTGCCTTGACTCTCCAGCCAGGCCACTGAACACCACTGCCTTGACTCTCCAGCAGGGCCACTGAACACCACTGCCTTGACTCTCCATCAGGGCCACTGAACACCACTGCCTTGACTCACCAGCAGGGCCACTGAACACCACTGCCTTGACTCACCAGCAGGGCCACTGAACACCACTGCCTTGACTCTCCAGCAGGGCCACTGAACACCACTGCCTTGACTCACCAGCAGGGCCACTGAACACCACTGCCTTGACTCACCAGCAGGGCCACTGAACACCACTGCCTTGACTCTCCAGCAGGGCCACTGAACACCACTGCCTTGACTCTCCAGCAGGGCCACTGAACACCACTGCCTTGACTCTCCAGCAGGGCCACTGAACACCACTGCCTTGACTCTCCAGCAGGGCCACTGAACACCACTGCCTTGACTCACCAGCAGGGCCACTGAACACCACTGCCTTGACTCACCAGCAGGGCCACTGAACACCACTGCCTTGACTCACCAGCAGGGCCACTGAACACCACTGCCTTGACTCTCCAGCAGGGCCACTAACACCACTGCCTTGACTCTCCAGCAGGGCCACTGAACACCACTGCCTTGACTCACCAGCAGGGCCACTGAACACCACTGCCTTGACTCTCCAGCAGGGCCACTGAACACCACTGCCTTGACTCACCAGCAGGGCCACTGAACACCACTGCCTTGACTCACCAGCAGGGCCACTGAACACCACTGCCTTGACTCTCCAGCAGGGCCACTGAACACCACTGCCTTGACTCTCCAGCAGGGCCACTGAACACCACTGCCTTGACTCTCCAGCAGGGCCACTGAACACCACTGCCTTGACTCTCCAGCAGGGCCACTGAACACCACTGACTCTCCAGCAGGGCCACTGAACACCACTGACTCTCCAGCAGGGCCACTGAACACCACTGCCTTGACTCTCCAGCAGGGCCACTGAACACCACTGCCTTGACTCTCCAGCAGGGCCACTGAACACCACTGCCTTGACTCTCCAGCAGGGCCACTGAACACCACTGACTCTCCAGCAGGGCCATTGAACACCACTGACTCTCCAGCAGGGCCACTGAACACCACTGCCTTGACTCTCCAGCAGGGCCACTGAACACCACTGCCTTGACTCTCCAGCAGGGCCACTGAACACCACTGCCTTGACTCTCCAGCAGGGCCACTGAACACCACTGCCTTGACTCTCCAGCAGGGCCACTGAACACCACTGCCTTGACTCTCCAGCAGGGCCACTGAACACCACTGCCTTGACTCACCAGCAGGGCCACTGAACACCACTGCCTTGACTCACCAGCAGGGCCACTGAACACCACTGCCTTGACTCTCCAGCAGGGCCACTGAACACCACTGTCTCTCCAGCAGGGCCACTGAACACCACTGACTCTCCAGCAGGGCCACTGAACACCACTGACTCTCCAGCAGGGCGGTGTGTCCTCTGGTGGATGACCTCATGACGTCTTGACATTAATGGCTCTCTTTGGGTTGGCGGTGCAGGGACCGCTACTGGACAAGCCTCAGTGTGGCTGTGGACGGGGAACCGGAATGAACCACGTGGGAATATCGACACTGAAGTGGCACAAAGGATAAGACGGCAAAAATAATTATAATGAATCAACAAATAAAGGAATAAATAAATAAATAAGAGAAACAAAGAAAGAAAGAAAGCAGGATGGAGGGAAGAAAGAAAGAAGAGGGGAAAGAAACAAAAACAGCTTAAAGGCATTTCTTTGTTTCATAGTTGCTGGGGGGGGGGGGGGGTTCTTGTTTTGATTGAATGACATTCTGTTTGTAGTTTATAAAACGATATTGACACAATGATCAGCTGCACGTCGTGCATATGATTGTATTTAAACAAATACACTCACATGTATGAACTCTCTCTCTCTTCTCTCGTCTCTCAAATACGTCTCTCGGTCGTCTCTCTCTCTGCTCCCTTCTGTCTACTCTGCACACTGACACTACTGCCATCATGTCATTATCAACATACCCTCCTCGACACAACTCAACACACATGACACACATCGTAGCCACTTCACCTGTCAAACCACACCATACACACACATGTTCATCGTTACGTCCTTCCCTCTTCTAAACTCACTATCACATGAATCTGTCATCGTATGTCCATCCCTCGTAAAACTCCACTCACAGAACGTAAAAAACTAGTCCTTCTCTTCTAAACTACATCACAACCAGTTCATCGTAACCCCCCCTAAACCCACTACACATGACACTTACATACTGATCCATCTAACCCTGACCATCAAACTACCACTAACATGACTGTTCATCGTTATTGTCCCATTCCATCTGTCTAAACTTCCACTACCGAACGTTCATCGTTTAGTCCTCTCTGTCTAAAACTTCCACTATCACATGAACTGTTCATTCGTTTAGTCCCTTCCCTCTGTCTAAACTTCACTATCACATGAACTGTTCATTCGTTTAGTCCCTTCCCTCTGTCTAAACTTCCACTATCACATGAATGTTCATTCGTTTGTCCCTTCCTCTGTCTAAACTTCCACTATCACATGAACTGTTCATTCGTTTAGTCCCTTCCCTCTGTCTAAACTTCCACTATCACATGACTGTTCATTCGTTTAGTCCCTTCCCTCTGTCTAAACTTCCACTATCACATGAACTGTTCATTCGTTTAGTCCCTTCCCTCTGTCTAAACTTCCACTATCACATGAAACTGTTCATTCGTTTAGTCCCTTCCCTCTGTCTAAACTTCACTTCACATGAACTGTTCATTCGTTTAGTCCCTTCCCTCTGTCTAAACTTCCACTATCACATGAACTGTTCATTCGTTTAGTCCTTCCCTCTGTCTAAACTTCCACTATCACATGAACTGTTCATTCGTTTAGTCCCTTCCTCTGTCTAAACTTCCACTATCACATGAACTGTTCATTCGTTTAGTCCCTTCCCTCTGTCTAAACTTCCACTATCACATGAACTGTTCATTCGTTTAGTCCCTTCCTCTGTCTAAACTTCCACTATCACATGAACTGTTCATTCGTTTAGTCCCTTCCCTCTGTCCTAAACTTCCACTATACATGAACTGTTCATTCGTTTAGTCCCTTCCCTCTGTCTAAACTTCCACTATCACATGAACTGTTCATTCGTTTAGTCCCTTCCCTCTGTCTAAACTTCCACTATCACATGAATGTTCATTCGTTTTAGTCCCTTCCCTCTGTCTAAACTTCCACTATCACATGAACTGTTCATTCGTTTAGTACCCTTCCTCTGTCTAAACTTCCACTATCACATGAACTGTTCATTGTTTAGTCCTTCCCTCTGTCTAAATTCCACTATCACATGAACTGTCATTCGTTTAGTCCCTTCCCTCTGTCTAAACTTCCACTATCACATGAACTGTTCATTCGTTTAGGTCCCTTCCTCTGTCTAAACTTCCACTATCACATGAACTGTTCATTCGTTTAGTCCCTTCCCTCTGTCTAAACTTCCACTATCACATGAACTGTTCATTCGTTTAGTCCCTTCCCTTGTCTAAACTTCCACTATCACATGAACTGTTCATTCGTTTAGTCCCTTCCTTTCTGTACAACTCTCCACTATCACATGAATCGTTCATTCGTTTAGTCCCTTCCTTTCTCTACAACTCTCACTATCACTGAACTGTTATTCGTTTAGTCCCTTCCTTTCTGTACAACTTCCCACTTCACATGAACTGTTCATTCGTTTAGTCCCTTCCTTTCTGTACAACTCTCCACTATCACATGAACTGTTCATTCGTTTAGTCCCTTCCTTTCTGTACAACTCTCCACTATCACATGAACTGTTCATTCGTTTAGTCCCTTCCTTTCTGTACAACTCTCCACTATTACATGAACTGTTCATTCGTTTAGTCCCTTCCTTTTGTACAACTCTCCACTATCACATGAACTGTTCATTCGTTTAGTCCCTTCCTTTCTGTACAACTCTCCACTATCACATGAACTGTTCATTCGTTTAGTCCCTTCCTTTCTGTACAACTCTCCACTATCACATGAACTGTTCATTCGTTTAGTCCCTTCCTTTCTGTACAACTCTCCACTATCACATGAACTGTTCATTCGTTTAGTCCCTTCCTTTCTGTACAACTCTCCACTATCACATGAACTGTTCATTCGTTTAGTCCCTTCCTTTCTGTACAACTCTCCACTATCACATGAACTGTTCATTCGTTTAGTCCCTTCCTTTCTGTACAACTCTCCACTATCACATGAACTGTTCATTCGTGTAGTCCCTTCCCTCTGTCTAAACTTCCACTATCACATGAACTGTTCATTCGTTTAGTCCCTTCCTTTCTGTACAACTCTCGTGTAAAAAGAAACTGAAGATCTTTCAATCATTTCAGGCTTGCTATTTCTTTTTCTTTCTTTTTTTTCCCCATGCGACTGGATTTTGACTCCATCTTCTATTGCAGCACTAATGATTTCACCTTGTTGACATGATGTGCATGCTACACGTTGTCATCTTTACCATGTCTATCAACCCTTTGATGTGCATGCTACACGTTGTCATCTTTACCATGTCTATCAACCCTTTGATGTGCATGCTACACGTTGTCATCTTTACCATGTCTATCAACCCTTTGATGTGCATGCTACACGTTGTCACCTTTACCATGTCGATCAACCCTTTGATGTGCATGCTACACGTTGTCATCTTTACCATGTCTATCAACCCTTTGATGTGCATGCTACACGTTGTCATCTTTACCATGTCTATCAACCCTTTGATGTGCATGCTATACGTTGTCACCTTTACCATGTCTATCAGCCCTTTGATGTGCATGCTACACGTTGTCACCTTTACCATGTCGATCAACCCTTTGATGTGCATGCTACACGTTGTCATCTTTACCATGTCTATCAACCCTTTGATGTGCATGCTACACGTTGTCATCTTTACCATGTCTATCAACCCTTTGATGTGCATGCTATACGTTGTCACCTTTACCATGTCTATCAACCCTTTGATGTGCATGCTACACGTTGTCATCTTTACCATGTCTATCAACCCTTTGATGTGCATGCTACACGTTGTCACCTTTACCATGTCTATCAACCCTTTGATGTGCATGCTACACGTTGTCACCTTTACCATGTCTATCAACCCTTTGATGTGCATGCTACATGTTGTCACCTTTACCATGTCTATCAACCCTTTGATCTGCATGCTACACGTTGTCACCTTTACCATGTCTATCAACCCTTTGATGTGCATGCTACACGTTGTCACCTTTACCATGTCTATCAACCCTTTGATGTGCATGCTACACGTTGTCACCTTTACCATGTCTATCAACCCTTTGATGTGCATGCTACACGTTGTCACCTTTACCATGTCCATCAACCCTTTGATGTGCATGCTACACGTTGTCACCTTTACCATGTCTATCAACCCTTTGATGTGCATGCTACACGTTGTCACCTTTACCATGTCTATCAACCCTTTGATGTGCATGCTACACGTTGTCACCTTTACCATGTCTATCAGCCCTTTGATGTGCATGCTACACGTTGTCACCTTTACCATGTCTATCAACCCTTTGATGTGCATGCTACATGTTGTCACCTTTACCATGTCTATCAACCCTTTGATCTGCATGCTACACGTTGTCACCTTTACCATGTCTATCAACCCTTTGATGTGCATGCTACACGTTGTCACCTTTACCATGTCTATCAACCCTTTGATGTGCATGCTACACGTTGTCACCTTTACCATGTCTATCAACCCTTTGATGTGCATGCTACACGTTGTCACCTTTACCATGTCCATCAACCCTTTGATGTGCATGCTACACGTTGTCACCTTTACCATGTCCATCAACCCTTTGATGTGCATGCTACACGTTGTCACCTTTACCATGTCTATCAACCCTTTGATGTGCATGCTACACGTTGTCACCTTTACCATGTCTATCAACCCTTTGATGTGCATGCTACACGTTGTCACCTTTACCATGTCTATCAACCCTTTGATGTGCATGCTACACGTTGTCATCTTTACAATGTCTATCAACCCTTTGATGTGCATGCTACACGTTGTCATCTTTACCATGTCTATCAACCCTTTGATCTGCATGCTACACGTTGTCACCTTTACCATGTCTATCAACCCTTTGATCTGCATGCTACACGTTGTCACCTTTACCATGTCTATCACCCCTTTGATGTGCATGCTACACGTTGTCATCTTTACCATGTCTATCAACCCTTTGATGTGCATGCTACACGTTGTCACCTTTACCATGTCTATCAACCCTTTGATGTGCATGCTACACGTTGTCATCTTTACCATGTCTATCAACCCTTTGATGTGCATGCTACACGTTGTCATCTTTACCATGTCTATCAACCCTTTGATGTGCATGCTACACGTTGTCATCTTTACCATGTCTATCAACCCTTTGATGTGCATGCTACACGTTGTCATCTTTACCATGTCTATCAACCCTTTGATGTGCATGCTACATGTTGTCACCTTTACCATGTCTATCAACCCTTTGATGTGCATGCTACACGCTGTCACCTTTAGCATGTCTATCAACCCTTTGATGTGCATGCTACAAGTTGTCACCTTTACCATGTCTATCAAGCCTTTGATGTGCATGCTACACGTTGTCATCTTTACAATGTCTATCAACTCTTTGATGTGCATGCTACACGTTGTCACCTTTACCATGTCTATCAACCCTTTGATGTGCATGCTACACGTTGTCACCTTTACCATGTCTATCAACCCTTTGATGTGCATGCTACACGTTGTCACCTTTACCATGTCTATCAACCCTTTGATGTGCATGCTACACGTTGTCATCTTTACCATGTCTATCAACCCTTTGATGTGCATGCTACACGTTGTTACCTTTACCATGTCTATCAACCCTTTGATGTGCATGCTACACGTTGTCACCTTTACCATGTCTATCAACCCTTTGATGTGCATGCTACACGTTGTCACCTTTACCATGTCTATCAACCCTTTGATGTGCATGCTACACGTTGTCATCTTTACCATGTCTATCACCCCTTTGATGTGCATGCTACACGTCCCTTTGATGTGCATGCTACACGTTGTCATCTTTACCATGTCTATCAACCCTTTGATGTGCATGCTACACGTTGTCATCTTTACCATGTCTATCAACCCTTTGATGTGCATGCTACACGTTGTCATCTTTACCATGTCTATCAACCCTTTGATGTGCATGCTACACGTTGTCATCTTTACCATGTCTATCAATCCTTTGATGTGCATACTACATGTTGTCACCTTTAGCATGTCTATCAACCCTTTGATGTGCATGCTACACGTTGTCACCTTTACCATGTCTATCAACCCTTTGATGTGCATGCTACACGTTGTCATCTTTACAATGTCTATCAACTCTTTGATGTGCATGCTACACGTTGTCACCTTTACCATGTCTATCAACCCTTTGATGTGCATGCTACACGTTGTCACCTTTACCATGTCTATCAACCCTTTGATGTGCATGCTACACGTTGTCACCTTTACCATGTCTATCAACCCTTTGATGTGCATGCTACACGTTGTCATCTTTACCATGTCTATCAACCCTTTGATGTGCATGCTACACGTTGTCATCTTTACCATGTATATCAACCCTTTGATGTGCATGCTACACGTTGTCACCTTTACCATGTCTATCAACCCTTTGATGTGCATGCTACACGTTGTCATCTTTACCATGTCTATCAACCCTTTGATGTGCATGCTACACGTTGTCACCTTTACCATGTCTATCAACCCTTTGATGTGCATGCTACACGTTGTCACATTTACCATGTCTATCAACCCTTTGATGTGCATGCTACACGTTGTCACCTTTACCATGTCTATCAACCCTTTGATGTGCATGCTACACGTTGTCATCTTTACCATGTCTATCAACCCTTTGATGTGCATGCTACACGTTGTCATCTTTACCATGTCTATCAACCCTTTGATGTGCATGCTACACGTTGTCATCTTTACCATGTCTATCAACCCTTTGATGTGCATGCTACATGTTGTCACCTTTACCATGTCTATCAACCCTTTGATGTGCATGCTACACGTTGTCACCTTTACCATGTCTATCAACCCTTTGATGTGCATGCTACACGTTGTCATCTTTACAATGTCTATCAACCCTTTGATGTGCATGCTACATGTTGTCACCTTTACCATGTCTATCAACCCTTTGATGTGCATGCTACACGTTGTCACCTTTACCATGTCTATCAACCCTTTGATGTGCATGCTACACGTTGTCACCTTTACCATGTCTATCAACCCTTTGATGTGCATGCTACACGTTGTCACCTTTACCATGTCTATCAACCCTTTGATGTGCATGCTACACGTTGTCACCTTTACCATGTCTATCAACCCTTTGATGTGCATGCTACACGTTGTCATCTTTACCATGTCTATCAACCCTTTGATGTGCATGCTACACGTTGTCATCTTTACCATGTCTATCAACCCTTTGATGTGCATGCTACACGTTGTCACCTTTACCATGTCTATCAACCCTTTGATGTGCATGCTACACGTTGTCACCTTTACCATGTCTATCAACCCTTTGATGTGCATGCTACACGTTGTCATCTTTACCATGTCTATCAACCCTTTGATGTGCATGCTACACGTTGTCATCTTTACCATGTCTATCAACCCTTTGATGTGCATGCTACACGTTGTCATCTTTACCATGTCTATCAACCCTTTGATGTGCATGCTACACGTTGTCATCTTTACCATGTCTATCAACCCTTTGATGTGCATGCTACACGTTGTCACCTTTACCATGTCTATCAACCCTTTGATGTGCATGCTACACGTTGTCACCTTTACCATGTCTATCAACCCTTTGATGTGCATGCTACACGTTGTCATCTTTACCATGTCTATCAAATTCACTGATAGGTCAGTTGAAGAGCACATGAAACACATGACAATGTGTGTGTGTGTGTGTGTGTGTGTGTGTGTGTGTGTGTGTGTGTGTGTGTGTGTGTGTGTGTGTGTGTGTGTGTGTGTTCGTGTTGTGTGTGTGTGTGTGTGTGTGTGTGTGTGTGTGTGTGTGTGTGTGTGTGTGTGTGTTTGTTCTTGTGTGTGTGTGTGTCTGTGTCTGTGTGTGTCTGTGTCTGTGTGTGCGTCTGTGATCTGATTTCACTCTACATACAGCAGTATTTGCACACCATGACAGTTTACAGCAGTATTTACACGCCATGACAGTTTACAGCAGTATTTACACGCCATGACAGTTAACAGCAGCAAGTAACGAGCAGTGATCCAGAAGTCTTGTCATTTCTTTGCTCCTATTTTTCCCTCGTTTTACAGCAGATGTCAAACCGCCTTAACAACCGGAAGAGAGTTTTCTCCATTTCGTTTATCTCACGAGGTTCTGTGGTGGGTGGTGGGTATTGGGCCTGAACAGTCTACAAGGAAAAATTGTATTGGAACCGTTTGGCCAGAAGTTACCTAGTCCATGTAGGATGCTGGTGCCTGTCATACGGTCGTTTTTCATTTCAGTGCAAAAGCCTACAATTATGTAATTGTTTGGAGGGACAGTCTATCCATTTCAGTGCAAAAGCCTACAATTATGTAATTGTTTCGAGGGACAGTCTATCCATTTCAGTGCAAAAGCCTACAATTATGTAATTGTTTGGAGGGACAGTCTATCCATTTCAGTGCAAAAGCCTACAATTATGTAATTGTTTGGAGAGACAGTCTATCCATTTCAGTGCAAAAGCCTACAATTATGTAATTGTTTGGAGAGACAGTCTATCCATTTCAGTGCAAAAGCCTACAATTATGTAATTGTTTGGAGGGACAGTCTATCCATTTCAGTGCAAAAGCCTACAATTATGTAATTGTTTGGAGGGACAGTCTATCCACGGTCTTCTTCTTCCAGCCTACCATCCCTCAGGATTTCTCCCTATTCCCTTTTCTATGGCACAGCCTGTCGGCACAGGAGGGGCGCTGGGAGGGGGGATGGAGGGGACGAAGGCCAAGAGGATCATAACACAGCACTTGAGAACATGTGTGAAATCACATACTCAAGTATCATATCTAAAGCAAATTTGAAAAATTATTGATTAGTCTCCGCCGAAAAACGTGGACAAACGAATCACAAGACAAAACACTTTTTTGTGTTTTGTCTGTAACACCTTTTTGTGTTTTGTCTGTAACACGTTTTTTGTGTTTTGTCTGTAACACGTTTTTTGTGTTTTGTCTGTAACACTTTTTTGTGCGTTTTGTCTTGTGATTCGTTTGTCTACGTGTGTTTCGGCGGAGCCTTATCACTGGGTTTTTTTTTTCAGATTTGTTGAGATTTCCGCCTGCAATCGCCTCACTTTGCAACAGAACTGAAGCAGTCTTTGAAGGCTACTGAAGCGGTTAGAACTGGATGTAGAAAGCCTCGCCTCACTTTGCAACAGAACTGAAGCAGTCTTTGAAGGCTACTGAGGCGGTTAGAACTGGATGTAGAAAGCCTCGCCTCACTTTGCAACAGAACTGAAGCAGTCTTTGAAGGCTACTGAGGCGGTTAGAACTGGATGTAGAAAGCCTCGCCTCACTTTGCAACAGAACTGAAGCAGTCTTTGAAGGCTACTGAGGCGGTTAGAACTGGATGTAGAAAGCCTCGCCTCACTTTGCAACAGAACTGAAGCAGTCTTTGAAGGCTACTGAGGCGGTTAGAACTGGATGTAGAAAGCCTCGCCTCACTTTGCAACAGAACTGAAGCAGTCTTTGAAGGCTACTGAGGCGGTTAGAACTGGATGTAGAAAGCCTCGCCTCACTTTGCAACAGAACTGAAGCAGTCTTTGAAGGCTACTGAGGCGGTTAGAACTGGATGTAGAAAGCCTCGCCTCACTTTGCAACAGAACTGAAGCAGTCTTTGAAGGCTACTGAGGTGGTTAGAACTGGATGTAGAAAGCCTCGCCTCACTTTGCAACAGAACTGAAGCAGTCTTTGAAGGCTACTGAGGCGGTTAGAACTGGATGTAGAAAGCTAAGGGGAGTACTTTTGTTCAGACTGGACGTATGATTTAAAACATGGACTGTCTGGAGAAACTGACAAGAATTTTGGATCACCCCGTGAATATGGGACTTGTACTGGCAATGATACGATCTTTTTTCTACAAGTATACAAACGTGCACCAGTATGAAATTGACAGCAGTGTCCAAGCTGGCGTTGCGTATGTACAGCACTATGCTTTCAAAGTGTGTGTGTGTGTGTGTGTGTGTGTGTGTGTGTGTGTGTGTGTGTGTGTGTGTGTGTGTGTGTGTGTGTGTGTCCGTCTGTATGTATGTATATACATGTGTGTCTGTCTGTCTGTCAGTCAGTCTGTTTGTATCTGTGTCTGTTGACTTATTTCTCTCCAAACTGCATCTAAAACTTTTTCTTCAGCAGTTACGACATTGATGTATAATCTGTCTATATATTACTGTAGACATTGATGTATAATCTGTCTATATATTACTGTAGACATTGATGTATAATCTGTCTATATATTACTGTAGACATTGATGTATAATCTGTCTATATATTACTGTAGACATTGATGTATAATCTGTCTATATATTACTGTAGACATTGATGTATAATCTGTCTATATATTACTGTAGACATTGATGTATAATCTGTCTATATATTACTGTAGACATTGATGTATAATCTGTCTATATATTACTGTAGACATTGATGTATAATCTGTCTATATATTACTGTAGACATTGATGTATAATCTGTCTATATATTACTGTAGACATTGATGTATAATCTGTCTATATATTACTGTAGACATTGGTGTATAATCTGTCTATATATTACTGTAGACATTGGTGTATAATATGTCTATATATTACTGTAGAACATATCTATCCATAAACAAAACTACATACTCCAAAAATCTTTTTCATACAGTTCCAGATTACCGAAACAATAGTTTTCTTAACAGCGAGTGAAAACTAATCATCCTGTTACTTTCCTATTGTTGCCGCGAATGTATTAAATCATGCAACATCCCAACATTATTTCCCATGTACCTTTCTGCCATAAGCCCCATCTGATCTTTAGTAATTACCTTTGGCGGTGCTATGTCCATTCTGTTTGCTATGCATGTTGATAGGAGTTTATAAGCAACATTTGACAAGGAAATTGGTCCCGGATTGGGTTTTTTTCACATCCTCAGTCATAGGGCCTTAAGGACAATCAACGTGTTCGCCTTTTCGTGTTTTTTTTTTTAAATCAAGTTAATATTCGAATAAAAAATATCACGTCAATATGTTTAGGATTTGATGATGGTCATATGTTCTATGACCAGTTTGGAAAACTCTGACAGCAAGATGATAGACAAAACGATGCGATCCCATTTCATTTCTGGAAGATTGAATTTACATCGACATGATCAAGCACATGATCATAATTTACATCGACATGATCAAGCACATGATCATGCTAATATAAAATGCGCCTGAAACATTAATGTTCATAGCACTAAGCTCTCGTTAAAGTACAGGCGTGTTTATAATTTGATTTTCTTTCTTCAATTTTAAACTTCGAGTCACGATTGTAAATGGTCAAACAAACAAAAAAATCATAATTTCACAAAGCTAATTTAAAGATATTACACAGAACTTACATAGCAATACTACATACACATCCAATTTCACAAAGCTAATTTAAAGATATTACACAGAACTTACATAGCAATGCTACATACACATCTATCAAAACAGGGGTAACCCAAAGACAGTGCATGAAAGGTACTAAAAGATCATACATAAAAGATACACAACAATATTTTAAAAAAATGACACGTCTGCATTGTTTAACATGTAAAAAAAAAAAAAAAAGGTTACAAAATTGAAATTTTAATTTAAAAAAAATTAAAAACTGTACAAAAAAAACTGCTGTGTAACCTCTCTACTATTCGCTTGTGGCCCCTTAGTGCCAGGACTGGCCGTTAGCTATCTGCAGACCGCCAGGAGAGCTGGCAGACAAAGACGCTTCAATGGCCAGCTGACCATCACCAGCGTCCTGTACAGGCTCCACCACAGTGGCAAGCACAGGGCGTTCAGAGAGCCTCACGTCAGGAGGAATCATTAAGGCTGAGCGGGATCCTGGGGACCTCTCCTTGCCCTTTCCAGCACCTGCAGAACCAGACCACATGGCAGAAAGCCTTTTTTCCATATCTATGACCCCATCTCTAGATTTGTCTTCGGACAAAGTAAAGTAAGATCCTCCAGAGTCGTGGACACCTTTCCCAGCCTGCTGGATGTAACATACAGGAGGAAGGGGATATTTCATCCCCTGAATTCCCTGACCAGGCCGTATGTTATTGTCCCCCGTGCCACCGGTGACATTGGAGGGTAACGAGCCTTCACGTTGTGATCTGTCCCCATTGTCTACAACGTACGGGGAGGTGGCACCCACACCTGCAGGCCAGTTAACGCCAAGGCCAGCCAGCACGGTGTGAGGTAAAGAGGACAGCCGAAGCTTCATAAGCGTTCCCTGCCGTTACTAGTCCCGCTGGAATCGGTCCAGGTTTCCCTCCCCGAACATTTATCCAAACTGGCCGAGGTTTCTGGCCCAAGGCTGACTTCCCAAGCTTTGTTAGTCTGGAGGTCAGGCTTTGCCATGGGATTCCCTTCAGTTCCGTGGACCCAGTGGAGACTGAGGCTGTCAGACACAACTGACGCCTTCACAGTCTCTACAACGGCATCCTCTATCTGCCTGACCGAGCCATCATCACGCTGATCCGTAGCAATGCCCTCTGATACAATCGACTGACTGGGCTCTTTGGCATCTTCAGACAAAGACATTCCAGACGAATCGGAGCCATAGGGTCCTGATAAACCTGCTACCATTCCCCCATCATCAATTTTAAATACGTCTGGTTGTGGCGAGTGACACCACGACCAGGACCACAAACAGGCCCTGGATTCTTCCCACCTAGATCATGACACTCATTATCAACACCAGGAGCCAGGTCACACTGACCGGCATGATATTCATTATCTTCATCAGGGGCCAGGTCACACTGACCGGCATGATATTCATTATCTTCATCAGACGCCTTCATCCCTTTACTGGCATACCCTTCAGTTCCACCATCGTGGTTTACAATACTGTTCAGACCATTCACATGGCGCCCAATAACATCTTGATGACATAAAGTGACCCGCTGTTCAGTTGGACAGTCCTGATCCTGTTGATAGTCACATACAGCGCTGACATGGCCCTGTCCGGACTGTCCACAGTGTACATTTTCATGATGGACACTATCAAAGCGGTCACCATCATTAGCCAACCCTCCTCATCCGTGGTGAACCACAAGACCCATGCTGTGCGTCATTCCGGCCAACGTCCTCCCTGGCGTCCTGGTGGGCCGCTGGCGGAGCCTTTTCAGCCTTGGGCTGCTGTGGAATCCCCGGGGGAAGTGGAAGCCTTGCAGCCGTCGTCTGCATCGGGTGCCGGGTGAACATTGCCATCGCCAGCCTTTGTCGTGGGCGACGTGTGGTGCACGGTCATGTGATTGCTGCCATCTGAACCACATCCCTCCTTCATCATCTCCACTGCTACCCTACACAACTCAACTCTCTCTCTCTCTCTCTCTCCCTCTCTCTCTCTTCTCTCTCTCTCCCTCCCTCTCTCTCTCTCTCTCTTCTCTCTCTCTCTCTCTCCTCTCTCTCTCTCTCCTCTCTCTCTTCCCCCCTCTTCTCTCTCTCTGTCCCCACGCCCTTTCTCTCTCCGGCTGGCTCCAATTCTTTTCCATCAGTGCTTTAGTCAGCTGATACTATTTAAAGCACAGTTTGAAAGTCATCATCTGTCAGTTTCAATGCATGGTTTCATGAGGTGATTCCGCCTTGACCAAACACGCCTAGACCCAATCATGACAGACATGCTCAAGTATTTTGCGAGTTGTTTACATTTGTTATGGCAGACCTAACATTGAAAGTCCTGAAACCATTCTTTTATGAACTAATGCCTAGTAAAACCTATTACAAGAACAACCACTTTCGTGCTATATCCAGCATCACTAAGAGCATAGCAAAGAGGCATGTACTTTTGAAATTTGCTCTCATAGCATGTTTGTATGAAAGTGTCAAATGGATTTGAAACCTCGATGACGAATGCCACCGAGTTTCGATGGTCGATGAAGCATAGATCAGGTTTCAGCCTTGGGTAGATCTTCAACACCGTTTATTGAGACAGGCCTATTTTGAAAAACATCCACAAAATCCGTCGCAATGCATTTCTGTAGCTCCTTTCTGATGATCTCAACGCATCGTCGTGTCTTTGTATGTAGAGGCTCCTCAGTTGACGACATCCATTCAAGGTATGGGAATTTGTGTCAGAACGAAACCCGCACAAAGCACACTGTCTCCGGTAAGTATCAGGATAGTAGATGTTATTCACTGCATTGGTCTCCAGCAGCTGTAGACGTCCCTTGCTGATGAACCTGGTTATTTGGTCATTGATGTTGGTGTTGGTGAGGTGTCCTATGGAGTGGGTCACTGCCGCATTCGGAATTGCAACCCAGGTGATTCTCCCTTGTTGTTGCAGCTGCTGAAAATGGTGCGTATCTTTGTCCATTTGCATTCTTTTGATTGCGCTGTACAATTGTTTAGAATTACTGTAGCGCATTTGAACTACCCCATCATCAGAAGCTGGGAGTACTACTCCGAAACTGTCGCTGTGTTCATCGAATTCCAGCTTAAGATCCAGTCGCACACACAGCTCATGGAGCTCAACGAAGGAAGAACATGACCAGTTGACCTTGCTGCCTTTCCTTAACTTCCCTTCGTGTCTGTGGCATATCCTCCAAAATTGCTGTCGTCTGGATCTGCGTGAGGCACTTTTCTCTTTTCCATGTGGAGATGGAAACTGTTGCGCGCTACCATTCTGACATGTTGGTCATCACTGTTCAGAACAGAGATCAGGAATGAGATGCGTTTGGCGTAGTACATGGTACTTGGTTTCAACAGACCAAGGCCGCCTTGTTTTCGGGGAAGGAACATGTGCGCTCGATTGGTAGAAGAGTTCAGCTTGAGATGAATGCGAACAAAATCAACTATCTTATCTTCCAGAGTCTTCAGGAGTTTTTCTGTGAATTTTGAATTGCTGTAATAAAAGGTCAATTTTGAAGAAGCCATGACGTTTACAGCCTCAATTTTCTTGCACAACGGTAAAGGTGAAAGCGAAATTTTTTCTAGCGTTCTTTCGAATTCCTCGCTCGCCTGCGCCAGTTGCTCTTTCTCAGAAGTTCCAATCAGATTTGTTTGAAATCCAAGATATTGGTATGGCTCATCTTTTCCATACATCCGTGTATCTTCCCCTTGCAGCGTCACGTGGACGTTCTCAGTCACATCTGTAGAAGTCCAGTTGTTTCCTGTGCGTTGTCCATGAACGGTGGCACATTTTCTGTGTTTCACTTCCATTCCGGTGTAATGCAGGAAGGTTTCCGTCTTGGTTATCATTTCTTGTAAGCATACATACATACATACATACATACATACATACATACATACATACATACATACATCCTCATTACTAAACAAATTGTTCATGCACAAACACACAAAACTCACCGCCACATATCTGCAGGTGCCCGAGAGACCCCTGGAACTGATACAGGACTCTGTCGCTTCTCTGCTCCGCCAGCATGGCCTTCACCTCTGCCAGTTCCTGCTTCATCGCTGCCTGTTCCTGCTTCACCCCTGCCAGTTCCTGCTTCACCCCAGCCAGTTCCTGCTTCACCTCTGCCAGTTCCTGCTTCATCCCTGCGAGAGCCTTGTCCTGTTCCCACTGGCCGGTTAACAGCAGGTCCATCTGATTCTTCATCTCCAGCAGCAGGGCGCTTTCTGGCGACTGCTTCACATCCATTTCTGCCGGTGACCTTTGGCTCTGCACACAGGCAGGACATGCCTACACGTGAGTGTCCAAGTCAGATCAGTGTCATCATCTTCAGTCATGAAAGTGGAAGAAAAAGAAGCCCCAAGTTGACGTGACAGCGCAGACAGACATCATGACACACGCATGAGCGCTTGTGATCCGTAGCATGAAAACAGGGGGAATTGTCATTTGATCTAAGCGACAGAGTTGTGCTCCTGAGGGGTGACAGTTTTGTGAAAAGATGACAGACTTACTCCTGGGGAAATAATCATTGGTTTATGAAGTGTGCTCCCATAGATACGCGTTTGCATTTTCTCGTGCGTGCAGACGTTTGTATGTGTGTCTGTCGGTCTGTCTGTCTGTCTGTCTATCTTCCTGTCTGTCTGTGTGTGCAAGGGCTCACGCGTGTGTGTGTGTTTGTGCCTGTGTGTATGCTTGTGTGAGTGTATGCGATCTGAAGATGGGCAGCGGAAGGATTGATGTAAGACAGCAGAAGAAAGGGTAGGAAGAGAGACTGGGGACGGAGGGCGGAACTGAAGGCATGTCACGTGTGCATATCTCTGTGGGTGGTTTGTTTTTAACAATGATTTCAATGTTGTTGCCGGGGCTGAATCAAGAGTTCACAGATGTCAAAACAACATATTGGGTTGGTACACCCGGTTTTGTTGTTGTTGTTGTTTGTTTGTTTCTTCATTCTTTACCGCACTTCGACATTAACTCACTTGTTTGTATTTCATATTTCTCTCAGGCACATTCAACTTTATAAAGAAGACTTAAGAACAATCCTCTCCGCAAGTGCACCATATACACATTTTTGTGTATAGATCTTCTGCCTGCCGTATTGTTTCTGTGTTCAAGATGGCTCTAATCATATCCAGATAGCACAAAATTTATCCCAAAACAAAAAATAAACCCAACAAAATACCCCAAAACCACTTGCCCTTGCCTGGCACTGAAACAGTGTAATAAGAAGCACAAGTGTTGCGGAGCAGAAAGGGAAATAACCCAGTTGAAGCTCTAGCAGGTCATTGTCCGGACAGTTCACTGATCATCACTGAAGGATGCGGCAGGTGTCGCCCCAAAAGAAATAACAGCTCTCCGCTGCAGCAAACCTGAACTTTGATTTCTGTTTATTTCTTCTTTTTGTACTGTGTAAGTATGAGGGTATAAATTGTGATTACGTGTGTGTTAATCCACCAGTGTATACTGTTTGTGTAGTTTTAAGAAAAAAAAGAAAAACAGTAAGAAGTAAATAAAATGTTATAAACC
>CM031607.1:1393130-1423130 GCA_018398815.1 Conus ventricosus
TCTCTCTACTTCTTCGTAGTCTGCTCCTGATTAATCATCGACTTAAATCTGTAGTAGTACTGAAAAGATTCCTTTGAGACACTATTCCGCCCTCAGTCACTTCATTTTGAAACGAACTTTGACTCGTATTGACTGCTACCTTTTGTTATTTTGTATTCCGCCCTCAGTCACTTCATTTTGAAACGAACTTTGACTCGTATTGACTGCTACTTTTTGTTATTTTGTATTCCGCCCTCAGTCACTTCATTTTGAAACGAACTTTGACTCGTATTGACTGCTACCTTTTGTTATTTTGTATTCCGCCCTCAGTCACTTCATTTTGAAACGAACTTTGTCTCGTATTGACTGCTACCTTTTGTTATTTTGTATTCCGCCCTCAGTCACTTATTTTGAAACGAACTTTGACTCATACTGACTGCTACCTTTTGTTATTTTGTATTCCGCCCTCAGTCACTTCATTTTGAAACGAACTTTGACTCATACTGACTGCTACCTTTTGTTATTTTGTGTTTCGCGTCAGGTCTTTGAAGACAAGTGGTTTCTCGTTCTTCGTTTTCACTGTCCTAAATGGTGTCTGTTTTCACTGTCCTAAATGGTGTCTGTTTTCACTGTCCTAAATGGTGTCTGTTTTCACTGTCCTAAAGGGTGTCTGTTTTCACTGTCCTAAATGGTGTCTGTTTTCACTGTCCTAAATGGTGTCTGTTTTTGCCTGAAGAAGACTCAAGAGGTCGAAATGCATTGTGTTTTGTTCTGTAATCTGTTTGTCTGTATCTGTATCTGTGGCGGTAACAAATCCCTTTTCTCTCTCTCTTCCCTCCCCGCCACCCCCCCCCCCCCCCTCCCTGTTCCCCTCCCCCACCAATCTCCCTTTCCAACCATTATCATCAGTACAAAAACATCCGGATCCCCACATACAACTATTATCATTACAATGATCATCATCCAATAATACTGTTGGCTTTTCCAATAATACTGTTGGCATGAGTTTTTCCTCCCTTGCCCCCCCCCCCCCCCCCCCCCCTCTTTTATGCACACACATGTATATGCAGAGAGATGAGCTTTCCCTCCCCTCCTCTCCTTCCCCCCTTCCCTTTCTCTGCCCCCCCCCCCCCCCCCCCCCCCTCTCCCATGTGCCCCTTTCCTTCTTTACTTCCCCTTTGTTTTTCTTCTCCTTCGACCCAATCCTGTTTTCCAACCATCATTACCAGCACAAAAACATCCCCACATATAACTGTTATCATTATGCCCACCACCCATTAGTTCTGCTTGATGGGTATCCCCCCCCCCCTTTCCCCCCCCCCCCCCCCCCCCCCCCCTTTTTTCTCTTTTTTATTTTTTATTTTTATTTTTGCGCATGTGTGTGTGTGTACGTGCGTGTATGTATGTATTGTGTATATGTGTGTGTGGGTGTTTGCGTGTGTGTGTGTGTGTGTGTGTGTGTGTGTGTGTGTGTGTGTGTGTGTGTGTGTGTGTGTGTGTGTGTTGTTGTTGTTGTTGTTGGCATGTTAACACTTTTCCCATTGATCATTTCCATTCATTGCCTTTCCAACCTGTATTATTATACTATCATCCTAATACCAACACCATCTGACTTCTCACAATTAGTCTCATTATGATCATCATTCACCCACAATACTGTGTACATGTTTTTCCCCGTTTTGTTGAAAAAAAATTTTCCTTTCCCCTAAGACATGATACCCCTTTTCTCACTGATGATTTCCATCTCTTCTCAACCAACACTATCAAATCAATGCCAACACTTTGTTTCACCTACGACAATGAACACCATCCAACAGTACTGTTTACTTTTCCAGTAATATTGTGTGCATGAGTTTCCCATCCCTCCTGCTTGTAGCCTATATATAGATATAGATATATATCCTATCCGTATGTGTGGGCGGAGAGATTGGAGCTTTCCCAAATCTGGCTGAGGACAATGTCATGCCCTGAACATAACCTGATGCAGGTCTTTTTTTTTTAAAGGAAAATTTGAGCAGTTTCCATGATGGCTACCAGCAAAAAGGGGAGTTGTGTGCTGTACAGACATTCAATTTCACCCATAACACCAAAAAAAAGTAATCCAAAAATTTAAATAAATAAAAATGATTAAAATCATAATGATAAATAAATGAACAAATAAATAAATGAAATGAAATGAAATAAATAAATAAAGAATAAAGAATATAAAAGATATAAATGAATAAATAAATAAATGAACAATTTTAATGGGTGGTGATGGTGATGATGGTAGTTATGTGTGGGTAGTTGTATGTGGGAGTGTGGGTAATGATAGTAATGATTGGAAGGGAATGGAAATGATCAATGGGCGATAAGATATCCTTGGGAGGGAAAAAAGGGGGTAAGGGGGGGGGGGGCCAGAATATGGAGGGGGTGGAAGAGGGTAATGGGGAGGGGGAGAGAGAGAGAGTTCACATCTCTCCTCCCACACATGTGGGTAAGGGGGGAGGGGGGGGGGGCAGAATATGGAGGGGGGTGGAAGAGGGTAATGGGGGAGGGGGAGAGAGAGAGAGTTCACATCTCTCCTCCCACACATGTGTATGCATGGGGTGGGGGTGGGTGGGGGTGAGAAATTCATGCAAATAGTGTTGTTGGTGGACAAAAAGGGGGGTGAGGGTGGGGTGGGGTGGGGAGGGGGAAGAGAGGGGAGGGTATTATGGGTGCATTATGGTCATAATAAGACTAATTGTGGGGAGTTTCCACACACGCACACACACACACACACACACTATATATATATATATATATATATATATATATATATATATATATATATATATATATATATATATATTATATATATATATATATATATATATACTTTTTTTTTTAACCGATGATGATGATCATTGTCATAAGTGGGATAAACAATGCTCTAGGATGTTGATCATTGTCATGAGTGAAATAACATGATAGCATTGGTATGATAATGCCAACTGAGCAGAAAACTGGAAATGATCAATGACTGATGAATAGTGACCATTGTCATAGGTGAGATCAACACTATCACACGCACATATAACCATGCCCACACACACACACACATGAGATAAGATAATGTTGCTTATAGCCCAGCCGACACACACACATACGTACAAACACACATCCACATCCACATGCATTGCATGCATGCACGCACACACACACACACACACACACACACACACACACATACAAAAAGAAAAAAAAAATAATAATAATGATGGTGATCATTGTCATAAGTTGAGGAAATGATCTATGACTGATGGATGATGATCATTATCATAAATCAAATGAGATATACAGTACTACAGGATGATGATCATTGTCATAAGTGAGATAAGTGGGTGGCATTGGTGTGATAATGCTGGATGGGGGGGGAAAAAGGAAAATGATTGATGACTGATGATTGATGGATTAGTTTGAATCACTCCAGCTCTTTTCCTTTCCCACGACCTCTCCTCCATCCCTTTCTCTCTACACCCTCCCCCTATTTCCCCATCCCACCTTACTCATATGCACACCCCATGTATATATCTAGGGCATATTTATAACATATATACCCCAAACAGCATCTCAACCATCCAAGTAAGCATACTCATAGACATATAGTGACATACACATTGAACAATCTATATGCATCTAAGTATATTATATTACACCATTCCAGCAACTTACAGAGCAGCTTGGTGCTGCAATGACTGCAAGAAATATTCAATTATAAACAAAGCTTACTCTTATGTCTTAGATTGAAGAAATATAGGCTCCTCTTCCTTTTTGGTCATAAGAAGAATGCTATCCCTGAAAAGGGCTGGTGTGCCACTTTCCGCAGTCACCTGAGAAACAATCAGGTTTCGAAATACCGGTATCTAACCAGGAGCTACATGTTAGTGAGTTTCCTCCCCATTGGAGATTGTCTTCCCCTTGGAGACTATAAGCTTGCTGAAGGCTCATTTTGAGAAGCATTTGTTATTCCCCATTCACCCTCTCAAGCACATACTGTTAGTTAGGTAGAATTATCTACCACTGCAGATATGAATGCTTATCTCCCCCTATTTCTTCAGTCTAAGACATAAGACAAGAGTAAGCTTTGTTTATAATTGAATATTTCTTGCAGTCATTGCAACACCAAGCTGCTCTGAAAGTTGCTGGAATGGTGTTCAGTTACTTATCCTTAGAATTTATTAGCCTATTATAATCTAGTCCCTTGCGGATTCATTCCAAGAACTGGCCCTCAGCACTTGTGTCTTAAGAGGTTATCTTTTTATATTTCTACTTTTCACAAGAAAATGTAGCTTGTTTTGCTCTTTCATGATTTTCTTTTGCTTCTTAGGTGGCACCTTTGGTTGGTTTTTTGAAAACTCAACAAACATACTACGGTATTGCACACCAACCTTTTTCAGGGATAGCATTCTTTTATAACCGAAAAGGCAGAGGAGTCAAGTTACTACTTTCCGCGGTCACTGAGGAGAAACAATCATGTTTTGAAATACCGGTATCTGACCAGAAGGTACATGTTAGTGAGTTTCCTCCTCATAGAGGATTGTCTTCCCCATGAAGACTATAAGCTTGCTGAAGGCTCATTTTGAGCATTTGTTATTCCCCATTCACCCTCTCAAGCACATGCTGTTAGCTAGGCAGAATTATGTATCACTGCAAATATGAATGCTTATCTCCCCCTATTTCGTTAATCTAAGACATAAGAGTAAACTTAGTTTATAATTGAATATATATATATATATATATATAATATATATATATATATATATATATTCTGCTCATACACATCTTCAAGTGCCCCCTTCACAGAACAGGACTCCTCATCTACCACTCTCACTTTCTTTTACGACCTAGTCCCTGCCATACCAGCTGATACCTTCCTCACCCCAGCAGATCAGACCAGGCGGAGAATTAAACCAACCACATTTACAGACTGTGTAAGCCAAAACCCCCAACAAAGGCAGATCTACAACAACAATAGAGCCTTCGTCATACAGTCCACTGCAACTGAACAATATTGAAACTCCTTTTTCATCCGAACTCCCCTGGAATGGAACCTCTTTGACAACACACACCGTCCAACAGCAGAATGCCAGTGCCTTCTCCACCGCACTAGGCTGGGTTGGGGCCGGCCATTCCATCCCCCACACACCCGCCCCCCCCCCCCCCCCTCCCCCCCCCCCCCCCCCCCCCCCCCCCCCCCCCCCCCCTCTGTTTTTAATCTTTTAGAGTCTTGCGCTGCGCAACCAGTTGTGTAATAGCCATTACTGGCTCCTACAACTAGCCGCCAACCAACAACCACAGGCGGAGATCCAGATCCAGATCCACTCAAGCGCCCCCTTCCGAACCACTCTCTTTTTCTCTGCTTCTTCTTCTTCTTCTTCTTCCTAAAATACTGGTTCACTCAAAAACGAGTAGGTCACCAGCGCGCATATTAAAAAATAAAATAAAATAACATAAAACAGTGCGACTCTGACTGTTGGCCCCTGGAGCAAATTTGGCAACAAGGGGTCGCACTCGATTTAAAAGCAATGGCCAAATTCAGGCCCAGGTGATAATAAATATCTGGGGAAATAAAAATAGAAAATCATCAATATGCAGATCTCAAAACTGTCGAATCAATTTGTCCCTTGAATGAGATTGCACTTGTGGCGATCTTGATGGCACCCGGCAGTGAGTTCCACAGCCGTACAGAACTGGGATACTTTTCCCCCTATCTGCCTCTCTTTTTCCTCGAGGTGAAATGGGATTGGACACAGAAGTTTCCTTTTTCCCATTTTACACACACACACACACACACAAACACACACACACACACATGTGTGTGTGCGCACACTCCACAGGCACGTTCGTACACACCCACTAGCGCGAGCGTGTGCGCAGGCACTCACGCAGGCGCGCGCGCGCCCGCACACACACACACCTTTAAGCACGTCATCGTCCGTTTATGTATATGTTTTCATACGTCATTTCCTATACGTATTTATTTGTTTTTCTTTTCTTTTTATGTCACAAGTCCTGAAGACGGTCTATCCGAAGTGTAGGGAAAACATTTTAACTAAACGGCCTATGTATTGATTACGTCCCTACACTACTACTAAACACAACTTATATTTGAGGCATTTTATTTTAAAAGTAAGGAAAAGAATAGTATTTGTACGCTTCATTAAACAAACAAAAATGATAGATTGACATATCAAGACTATCTGAAGAGCTGTAAATCCATAATTCACCTCTAAAGACCAAGTTTTTAACTTGCAATTTACGGACACGCGATCGGAAGCCGCCATTTTGATTTTTCCGCTGCAGGTCTACAAAGTCATGAAAAATTAAGGAAACAAAATAAGGCCAGTAAATTTTTGGATCAGCACATGTATTTTCATACACGATGTAGGTAATCTTGAGGAATAGTATACGAAATTGCGATATATCATTATCCAACGTTTCATCATTAGAAAATCATTTTGGAAGTGGTTGCGTGCACGACTAGTCGTGCGAAGAAGAAAAAAGAAACACCCGAAGGTGCTGGGAGGACCCAGAGAAGCACTGTCTTTACCTGCCTTTAGAGCAGCCCTGTACCACCCTTGGAGGCCTGCGCTGTGTTGACGATGGGTACAGGCACACGCAGGACACTCCATTAAGATATCAAGGACATAACTGCTCCTGAACAGAGGTAAATCAGACTGCAGGATGCAACTCATAACAGCCTTAAAATAGCATCCCCCATGGGTGTACCAGCCCGTATTTCATGACTGCAGAGCCCACCGGCGAGAAACACCACCCTCCAGCTGCCGAGCACACCCCACAGACCCAACCACCCATGCCCACGGACAGATGAAGAGAGTGCCACTCCAGACACAGCCAAGCTTTCGCCATACGGTCTTATGTGCCCTCAAGAGAGAATCCAAAGTTGTAGTCTTTCCCACTGTCAACAGGACTTTCCCTGTGGTCAGTGGGTCTTTCCTCACCGTCACTGGACCTTTCTCCAGGGTCAGCCTAGTTAAGGCAAAGAAGAAAAAGAAACACCGAAGGTGCTGGGGAGGAACCAGAGAAGCACTGTCTTTACTGCCTTTAGAGCAGCCTGTACCACCCTTGGAGGCCTGCGCTGTGTTGACGATGGGTACAGGCACACGCAGGACACTCCATTAAGATATCAAGGGAACATAATGCTCCTGAACAGAGGTAAATCAGACTGCAGGATGCAACTCATAACAGCCTTAAAATAGCATCCCCAATGGGTGTACCAGCCCGTATTTCATGACTGCAGAGCCCACCGGCGAGAAACACCACCCTCAGCTGCCGAGCACACCCCACAGACCCAACCACCCATGCCCACGGACAGTGAAGAGAGTGCCACTCCAGACACAGCCAAGCTTTCGCCATACGGTCTTATGTGCCCTCAAGAGAGAATCCAAAGTTGTAGTCTTTCCCACTGTCAACAGGACTTTCCCTGTGGTCAGTGGGTCTTTCCTCACCGTCACTGGACCTTTCTCCAGGGTCAGCCTAGTTAAGGCAAAGAAGAAAAAGAAACACCGAAGGTCTGGGGAGGACCTCACTGGAAATAATTTACCTCCCTTAGATCGCATTGGCACGCTTAGTCGTGCGCATAAAGATGGTTGCGTACGGACACGTCGGACATCCATAAGAATCAGGACCGATCGGCTCTTGAAGACGGACTAGACTTCCACCCCCACCTTTTTCTATAGCTTATTATTCTCTTTGCTAAGTACAACCCTATTTCATATGCAAGCCCGCGAAACACCACCCTTCATATTGCGAACACCACTATACATACCATCATATAATATAAATAGTACTACATATCAAGCCAAGTGTTGCTGCATGTTATGTGCTAGTGTGAGTGAGTGTGTTGTAGTCTTCCCACTGGTACGGCTTTGTGGTGTAGTGTGTGTGTGTGTGTCTGGTACTGACTTTCTCAGGTGTTCGTCTGTCTGTGTCGCACGCGCGCACAGAACAACGCAAGTCATCACGAACCTTTCGTGGGATAATAAATCCAACGAGTTCGGTTTGGCACGATTTTAGTGCACATCTAAAAAATTTGCTGACGGAACATAGTCGATTAATAATGATTCTTTCCCAAACAAGTCCAGGAATCGGACACTTCTTCACCTTCACCCCATCTCTAGATTTCTGACTGCTTCCACGCAACATTACAACTGACACTGAAACTACACCCTAACACACACACATACATACATATACACACAATATACGTATATCATCTGAAAAATAAGATTAAATGTAAACTGTATGAATTTTGTGTTTGTTTGGAAGTGTGTGAAGTTAATGTAAAAGAAAATAAAAACTGTACCATTTTTGTATTCGCATCATGTGTATAAAAGTGTTGTAGTGGTAAAAATCACATCAGCGTGCACGGCGCACTCACGAATCAAGCAAGTGCACTCACGAACACCAGCGTGTGTGTGGTGTGTGTGTATGCGAGTGGGTGCATGATTTTTTATTCAAAATCTTACCCGTTTACTGAACGAAGACACTACACTGGATAAATTGTATTCTTCGAATCAAGTCAAGAAACCGTGACCTCATTGTGCTTTTCATTTCCCATCTCTAGATCGATCTAGCGCGCGCACGCACGCACGCACGCACACACACACACACACAACACACACACCCACACACACACACACAAACACACACACCCACACAGTGCCGCACTGTGCCGTGCACCTGGGAAAAAAAGATAAAATGAAACTCATAAATTTTGTGTTTCTTTGCATAAGTATGAAACTATAAAAATAAAAATAAAAATAAAAACTAACCCACTATTGTTCTTCGCATCATGATCAAAATACAAAGCATAGCACTTCAAAGTTGATAAAAAAATCCAACCAACCAAGCTACGTACTTGAGTAACCAATCAAAAGGAAACAAAACTAAAGAGGAATAACTAGAGAAACTAAAGAGGAATAAATGGCGAAGAGGAAAGAAACTACTCCTTATTAGTGTGCTTGTTTAAAGGGCCGCGTTATATTTACCTGATTTCTTTTTTTTTTAAAGACGTGTGTGTGCGCCGTGTGTGTGTGTGTGTGTGTGTGTGTGTGTGTGTGTGTGTGTGTGTGTGTGTGTGTGTGTGTGTGTGGAGAGAGAGAGAGAGAGAGAGAGAGGAGAGAGAGAGAGAGAGAGAGAGAGAGAGAGACTCGCAAACAGATGCACGGGCGCACATATATCTCACAACACACACACACACACACACACACACACACACACACACACACATATACACACCACACACACACACACACACACACACACACACACACACACACACACACACAACAGCAGCAACGGAGACCACAACTACAACAAGAAAAAAGAACTTTTTAAACGTGTTAATTAACTTTCGGACTATCGACACGTCGGAACAAACTTTTCATCGGGAGTGTCGGATAAACGCTTCTTCGGACTGTTGAAACAGATTATTGTTTCGGAATTCCAGTTTTCTTCGTCGCACGACTAGTCGTGCCAATATCCGGACTGGGTTGCGAGTCGTATTATCGCACGACTAGTCGTGCACGCAACCCCGGGCCCATTTTAGCTTACATTCATTTTGCTTGATAATATTCACTGCGTGTATCCGGTGCTAGAAAATCGTCTGCAGTTTTGGCTCATCTTTTTTTTAAATTTATTTCTCAAAATAAAAAACGATTTTGAAGTGGCTTCAAATCTGAAATCAATTATAACATTATAAAGAACAATATACCAAAGTACTGTGCTTGTTGGACGAAGTGCACAATTCTGGTTAATTTGTAACATGGAACCCCCCCACCACTATTATCAGGATCAGGATCAGGGGCGCTGTATCAAAAACAACTTAGCCTATTTAGGCTTTTTACGCCCCTTCTGTATTTTGTGTGTGTGTGTGTGTGTGTGTGTGTGTGTGTGTGTGTGTGTGTGTGTGTGTGTTGTTGTTGTTGTTGTTGTTGGTTTTTTTCGTGTCCGTTGGTCTAGTCGTAGGCTAGTTCAGTCTTAATTATCCATCAAATTCATATTTCATTTTAGTTAATAATTCATGTTTTGCACGTTTGATGTTGATTGTTAATTCATTTCAAAAATTGGTTACTCTGTTAGTAATTGTAAATTTTCTCAAACTAGTTCTGGAATATTGTTTAAATATCTTATCTTCACTGTTCCTTGTGGTGTTTTTCTGCGGAGTACAAAAAAGCATGCTTTATCAATATCATCAATTCCATTAAATATCTTATATGTTTGAATCAAGTCTCCTCTTATTCTTCTTGCCTAAAGTGTTGGAAGTTGTAGATATTTTAATCTTTCCTGATATGAGTAATCTTTTATATTATGGATCATCTTTGTTGCTCTTCTTTGTACCTGTTCTAGAGCTTCTGATTGTCTCTTTAGCATTGGGTACCATACAGTATTTCCATATTCAAGAACAATTCTAACTAGTGTCTTATATAATTGTAAAAAAAGAAGTGTCCTTTACTATAAATGTAAAGGTTCTTTTTAATATTATTCCAATCATTCTGTTAGCCTTATTAATACTATTCACAATATGATTGTCAATTTTTTGTCAAAAGTCACACCTAGGTCTTTCTCTTCCTCACATTTAGATACTTTTATTTCCTTGTCTCCAGTTTTCATTATATAATCCTTTTGTGGGTTTGTTTTTCCAATATGAAGTACTTTTCATTTTTCTGCATTAAAATATAGGTTCCAAGTATCAGACACTGTACTAATGTTTCAATATCCTTTTATAATTCCTCATGCAATTTCGGAGGGTTATAAAGTTTTGTGTCATCTGCAAAGATTTTACATGTACTCTTTAATTCTACAGGGAGATCATTTATAAACACAGTGAATAATATTGGTCCCAAAATACTACCTTGTGGTATCCCACTAATAACATCAGCATTTTGAGAGAAGGAACTGCCAATCATTACCTTCTGAGTTCTTTTTGATAAAAAGTCTCTAAGTCTAACCCAACCAAGTACAATCTACTGTTCCATAAGACTCTAATTTCTTTAAAAGTCTTTCATGTGGTACTGAATCGAATGCTTTTCTGAAGTCTAAATACAATACATCTATAATTTATTCTCTCCTTTATCTATCTCCTTTGCGTGCTGGTGACCTACTCGTTTTTGAGTGAACCAGTATTTTAGGAAGAAGTCTTCCATCACTTCTAAAAGTTGAGTCACACAAGATCTTTTTGTATGAAATCCATGTTGACACTCAGCAAATGATTTTTTTTCTGTCATATTTTTAATAATAGCCTCTCAAATAAATGATTCTAAAATTTTGCATATAATGCATGTTAAACTCACTGGTCTATAATTTCCTGGGTCTGTTCTCGTACCTTTTTTGAATACTGGAATGACTGTAGCTGTTTTCCAATCTGAAGTTACTATCATTTCTTTGACAGATTTAGAAAAGAGTATACAAAGTGTCATTTCTTTGACAGATTTAGAAAAGAGTATACAAAGTGGGAAGGCTATCTCCTCATTTTGCTCCTTTAGTATTCTTGATGGAATGGCATCAGTACTACATGCCTTATTTGGGTTTATTAGAGATTGAAGTTCTTTTTTATTGCATAAACAGAAATGTCTCCATTTTCCAATACTATACCTTTTTACCTTGAAGTGGACTTAGAGTAGGCATATTTTTGGTATCTTCCTTGTGAATACACTAGAAAAAAAAATGTATTCAAAATTTCCGCCTTACCACTATCTGTCTCTACTGTGTCACCTTCTTTAGTCACTAAAGGGCTCACTCCTGTGTTCATCTTTGCTTTTGATTGTACATATCTCCAGAAGGCTTTGGATTATTTTTACATTCCTTTGATAGCTTCTTTTCAAATTCCTTTCTTTTCTTTTTTTGTTACAAGTATTACATCCTTTAATATACTTTTGATAATCTTTCCCGGCTTAGTGACTAAGAATTTTTTTATTTTATTATATTTCTTTTTTTACAAATTTCATTGTCTTTGCATTCATCCACTTTGGTTTCTGGTTTTTATTATTGTTAATAATTTGTTTTGGAACGTTGTTTTCTATTAAAGAATTTAAGATACTTTTAATTTTCCCCAGCATTGTTCTACACTAAGATAATTGAGTTTATTCCAGTCAATCTTCTTCAGTTCTTCTATCATTTGCATAAAATTCCCTCTCTTAAAATTATATGTCTGCTTTGGTTCTTCTTTCTCTTGCTCCTCTCCGAGGTACAAAGAGAACATTAAAATCACATGATAACTTTTGCCTATAGGAGCTAAGTTCTTAACGTCTGATATCATATTCTCATCATTAACAAGCACTAAATCTAGTATATTTGATTTTTGTCCCTCTCTATGTCTTGTTGGTTGTTTTACCATTTGGTTCAGAAATCCATCCAGTAGGCAATTTATGAAATTTTGACCTCTTTCTCCAGAGCCAGTACCATGCCAGTCAATATCTGGGAAATTAAAATCCCCAGTAATACAAACATATTTGAATTTTTCTAATCTAATTTTTTCTAATCTAATTTGTTGCAGCAACTCAAACATTTTTTCTTCATTTTCAATTGTTGTGTTTGGACTTTTGTAAATAGTTCCAATCAGCATTTTCTGTCTATCCTTATGTAAAAAGGTAATCCACAAGCTTTCATCACAAAGTCATTACCTTTTGTAAGCTAGTATACTTTGGCATTTATAGCATCCTTCACATATACAGTTATACCTCTTTTGGGATTCTCGTTGAAAAATAATTCATAACCTGGTATTGAATATTCAACATAATTTACCCCTTGCTGGTTTTTCGCTATAGATTCTGTTACTACTATAATATGATGTTTATTTTCTTCAGCTAACAGAAGTAACTCATCTTTTTTACATACCTCTTAAAACTATTCACATGTTCTTTTTTCTTGTATTTTGATTGTCAGTTTTCTTCTTTATCATCCTGGCCAACCCTAGGTTTCCAATGTTTTTTCAAAATTTTTTTCCCGCCTCAAATTTTTCAATGTCTTTTTCTCCCTCCTCAACCCTTTTTTCGAAGCTCTTCTTTTTGTTTTTTTGTTTTTTTTGTCTTTCTTTTCAATCCCCCAAAATCACTCCCAAATCAAAAATATATAAACCCAAATTAAACAATAATTGAAAAAACAAACCCTTTTTTTTTCCCCCCCCAAAACCATTTCTAAACAAAAAAAAAAAAAAAAAAAAAACCCCTTGGATCATTTCCCTCCTCTTAAACTTAATTTACGTCAACGCCATTTTAAACACTTTTTTTTGCCTTTTTTTTCCTTATCTTCAATTTCCCTTCTTTAACTACTTAAAATTCCATGACCCCCGAAAAAACAGTAAAAGGCGGCTTCAGACTCCTTGCAACCCCACCACCCCTTTTTTTTGGCGAAAGGCCCAAAAAGCCCCTATTCCTGTTCTCTGCAAGAAACCAAAAAAATTAACGATTTTTCAAAAAAAATTTACTGGGCGGGTTTAATCCGTTTTTAAAAAAAATTTTACAAAGGTTTTTCAAGATTTGCGTAGGGAAATTTGGAAAAATTTTTAACACCCCCTTAGGGAATTTGGGAAAACGGGGCCTTTACTAAACCCCTTTCATTTTACAAAAGGGTTTGGGTCTTTTCCCAAAAGGGCCCTTTTTTTTAAGGGGCGGTGTCAAGGGCCCTGCTTTTGGCAGGTGGCGGGTTTTAATTTTTAAAAAGCTAGTTGCGGGCCCCTCCCTCCCCAGCATTTGGGGGGTTGGGTTTTTTTCCCCAAAGGGGGTTTTTAATTAGAAAAAGTTTTTGAATCCAAATACTTTTTCAACAGCTTTATAGATTTTTTTGGTGGAAGAAAAGGAATAAAGCTACAATTTAATTTATAAAACCACCACACACACCCCACAAACCCCACACAACACACACAAAAACCCCCTTTCCAATGCCAAACACAACTTACCTACAGGCACCCACCCCCTTACACACAAAACAAAACAACAAAGGCCCCACACCAGGGCCTACCCAAAGAGACAGAGCGGGGGAAAATTTTCCAAACACCCCGGCTAAAAATTAATTTACTGCCGCACCCCTTTTCCCCCCTTCCTTTACCCCCCAACCCTTTCCTCCCTTTGCTTTTCACCCCGATTTCAGAACGTTGGGGCCCCCGCCCCGCGGGGGGGTTGACGCTTTTCTGGCCTCCAATTTCCCCCGGGGTTTAAGGGGTAGAAACGGCCCCCTCAAATGCAAGGTTTTCCCACACTTTCTTTTCGCTGTTTTTTTGGACGAGCAGGAGGGTTTTTACTTGTGCTTTGGGGGGTTTTAATTTTAAAACTGGTTTACTGAAGAACGAATTCGGATCTTAAAGGTTTTTTGGGCTTTTTAAAAGACAATTTTTGTTGAAAAAGGTTTCAGCTTTTTTTTAAACGTTTTTGGCTAGGGGTTGATTGTAAAAATTTTTTGGCCCGAAGCAAAACAAACCATAAACGGTTGATTTTTTGGGACAGAAAAACCCATGTTTAAAAACTTTGGGATTCCCATTTCTTAAGGCGAGGAAAAACATGGCTGATTCTTTATTTGAAAACTTTTTTGCTTTTCCCTTCCCAAGAAAAAAAATTTTCCAGTTTGTTTTAGACTTGATTGATTTTTTTAAACTAAATTTTCGGGTTTTAAGGGCAAGTTTGTTTGGGTATAAAAAATGTTTTTTCTTTTCTATTTTTCTAATTCAAAACCAGTTTTTCTGCCTTTAAGTTTTCCCCCTTTTTGCCCGGAAGGGCCCTTTTTTCAAATGTTCGGGAAACAAACTAGATGGGGGTTAGGAAACCCTTTTGTCTTCTACCGTTTGGAGGGGGTTTTAGTGTGGGGCCCGGGAAACTCTCTTTTAAATCCCTTAAATAACAATGCGGGTTTTACTACTACGGCGATTAAACCCGCCTTTAAAAGCGGGCTACGCTTAAAATTTGCTTTTTCCTGCTAAAGCATTTGCGGCCGTTTGAGAAAATAAGCAAAAGCAAATTTGGCAAAAAACCCCCTTTTTATGGGTTTTGGCCGCCAATGACGTCAGCACCTCCCAAAGCTTGGGGGCAAATTTGGTAAAAACGACCCTATGTGTTGCTTGACTACAAAGCTTTGGGGGGCCCTTCAAAGTTTTACCCGGGCAAATTTGGAAAAACGACCCTTTTGGGGACCCTTTTGGGGGTTGATTGAGGTTTGGCGCGGACACAACGGGTTTAGTTCAAAGCAAAAATTTCCCCCTAGGAGTTTTTCCTTTTTTTTTGGTTGTGGTTTGGCCCTCCCCCACGCACCCCTTCCCCCCCCACCCCCCCCCGGATGCCCCATTGTGTGTTTGTTTTTTGTTGTTTGTTTTGCCTTCCCCCCAACGCATGAAACACCCCCCACCCCCCCACCTGCCCCACCCCCCACCCACGCATTAAAAACCCAAATTTCCTTTTTAATTTTTTTAACAAGTTATTTAAATTTTCCCTTAAACTTAAGTTACTTTTTTGTTGCCCTTTAAAGGGTCATTTTTAAATTACCCCCAAGTTTTAAAAATTTTTCAAAATAAGTTCTTGAAAAAAGTTCTTAATTTGGTTTTTAAAAAAGGTTCTTGAAAGTTCTTGTTTAAAAGTCTTTCCTTTAAGTAAAACCAAAATTTCTTTTTTAAGTTATCTTTTTAATTATAAAAAAATACAAGCTTTTTTTTTTCTTAAATAGTAATGCCCAAAAAAAATTTCACACAGGGCCTCAAAAACGGGGTAATCGTTGGGAGGTCTTGCTCAGCGTTACCCCTCCCTAGTTTTTTTAAGGGGTTTTACATCCAAAAGCAACCCCCTTTTTAAAACTTTCCCCTGGTCTATGGAAAGGGTTTTTTAAATAAAATCCAAATGTCTTTTTTTATTAAATTTTTATCTTTTTTAAAAAAACGCCATGTTCAAATTTTTTTTAAAAAAAATTTAAAATTAATTTTCTTAAAAAAATTATTCCTTTCCAAATTTGGCCCCAAAATGAGGGCTTTGTTTTTTGGGGGGTTTTGGGCTTTGCAGTGGTTCGGCCCTTCTGTTTTAGTGGGGGATTTTTTTTGGGCTCTTGTTTTTGCCACTTTTTTTTTTATATTTTATAACCGTAAAAAAACCGCCCCCAACAGCAGCATGGGGGCCCAAAAAATGGCAACATTTTTTAAATTTTCAAATCCTTAAAGATTTGGGGGTGTTGGGTTTGTATACAGGGGGGTTTTTTTAGCGGGCTTTGAATAAACCCTTTTTAGGGCGCTGGCGGCTTTTGGGTTTTTCTGTTGGTTATATTCTGAAACAAAAAATTTTTTTGTCGTTAACCCCCTAAAAATTTTTTTTTCCTTTCTTTAAAACCCCGGGGGATGGGTTTTTCTTTCATTTGTCCCCCCCGGGTTTTCGGGTTTTTTTCCCCTGTGTTTTTCTGGCGGGGTTTTTCTTTTCCCCCTAAATTTTTGGTTCTGATGATTTTTTAGCCCGTTCATTTTAAAAGGAAAAATAAAATCAAAATTTTTTTTAAAAGGGTTTTTTTTCCCCCCTTGATTAAGGGCGATAAAAAAGCCCAAAATTTTTCCTTTTTTTTAAAAATCCCCGTTTGAGCCCAAAATTTTTTTTGTTAAAAGGGATCTTGCGTTAAATCATACGTAAGATCTTGTTCAGAATCAAGGGGAGAAAAAATCTACTGACTAGTTTGTGTACAAACTAAAAACCCTTTTGCCCAAAATTTTTCCCTTTCCGGGACCCCAGTTTGGGGTTTCAAAACCCGGTTTTGTTACTTTAAAATGTTTGCGGCGACATCTGTTGAATTGTTCAATGCTGAATTCATTTTCCGAGGAACTTTTTTTTTTCCCACATGCGGGCCAAAAAATTTAACCCTTTTCCCTTTTTTTTAAGAATAATAGCTTAAATCATAATTTGGGGTTTCATAATTTCAGGAAGGTTTGGGCCCCCCGGCCCTGTGGGGCTTTTGAAGTTAAATCCTTTTCCCATTTTTTTATTAAATTAAATTATTATATTCTAAAAAATAAAGCACCGAAAAAAATTTTTGCCAACCTTGTATCCTTTCCCCCGGGTTTTTGGGGAAGGCAAAGGTAGGAAAATCTTTCGGGAAAAAACCCCTTTAAAAGAATTAAAACCAGCAGATTTGGCAAACTAGACTTTGAGGTTTCACCCAAAGGGTTTTGTTTTCATTGCGTTTTGGGTTTGGGCCACGAAAGATTTTTTTGTCAAGAAAGGAAAATTCCAGACAATAAAATTATGAAATTAAAAAAAAATTAAAATTTAAAAAAAAAAAGGGTTTTTCACTCGAAATTAATGTTTGGGGGGTTTTTGGGTGAATGCCTTGCTTTTTGCGGGTAATTTCGAAATTTTTTTAAACTGCGGGGGATGACGGGAGATAAAAAGGCATAAAAAAGCAAGGGAGGAATAGCAGTTTAACAAGACCCTTGAAAACCAAGCCTTGAGCATTAGATTTTATTAATGACACATAAAATTTAAAGGGGGAAAGCACTAAAAATTTAAAAATTTTTTGCCCAAGCAAAAAAAACCAATTTAAATTTTTATTAACAGGAAAACCCGGGTTTCCAAAACATTGCCCCCCCCAAAAATTTCCCAGGGACTTTTTATAAAACCATCAAAAAAAAAAAAAGATGCAAAAAATCGCTTTTAATTTCGTTGGTAGGGACCGTTGTTTATTTTTTTTTGCCAAAAAATTTTGGGGCCGGGTTAAAAAATGAAAAAAAAACTTTTATTCCCCCAAAAGGATATTGGAAGGGCTTTCACAGAAATTTTAAAAACTAAGCCAAGAGCGGGAGTAAATGAAAAAACGCAAAAGAAGGGTTATCTAAACAAGGTTTGGAAAAATTTTTTCCCGGGCCCCTTTTGACAAATTTCAGAGACCACACTTGTTAATAAAACCCCAAAACGACCCCCAAAATAAAAAGGTTTTTTAAAAATTTTTACCCAGATGGGAAAAAAGGGGAAAAATTTTTTAAGTACGCCCCAAAAGTCTTGCAAAGCCTTAAAAGTTTCAAAAAAGGCGGAACCAAAAACCCAAAAAAGGATGTTCTGCTGTTGCTTTTGCCATAAAAATGTTTTTCCCCGGGCCCCGCTAACTTTTCCCGCAGGATTAAAGCCCTTGTTTGGAAAAGAATTTAAAGGCCAAGGAATATATTTTTGTTTAAAACATAGGTTCCCAAAAAAAAAGGGGCATTGGGGGGAATTTCACGACCCCCCCCCATTTTTTTAGTTAAAAACTTTAAAAAAACAGTTAGCCGAAAGACTTTCTTTTACCATTATCACGGGAGAGTTTTGATTGACAATTCTCGCAACACAAAAAGGGTTAAAAGACTGCCCCATTTTGCGCGAAAATGAAAAAGGGAAAAAAAAAAGGGGTTAAAAACCAGTACAAGCAATCAAAAGAAAAACAAAAGGGGTTGCAAAAGCCCCCGGTCACCCCAGCAAACTATTACCGTTTTTTTGAAAGAAAGGGTTTCCTTTATTTCCCGGGGGAAGCAAAGGGGGGACATCGCATCGGGCCACCGACCCCAATTTGGAGTATTGCCCCTTCAAAAAAAAAAAGTTTTTAAAAAGGGAAAAAACCCCCCCGTTTTAATTATTTACGTAAACTGACACAAAAAAAACAACCAGCTCCTCAAAGTTCTTTTGTAAAAGAAGAACGCAATTTTTCCGCCAGACCCAGTTCCGTTTTAAATTTAAATTTACGGTTCCCCCTTTGCCCGATTGCATATGAAAACTCCTTTTTTCCACCCCCGGTTTTGTGTTTGTTCTATCAAATGACTTCTTTTTTAAAAACGTTGTTTTTTGATCCTTGTAAAATTAGATCCCAGTTTTACTTTGTAAAGATAAAAAATCTTATTGCAAAAAAAGCTTCTTTTTTGTTGTCGTGTTTTTTCCCGCACAACGCGCGGATATTCCCTTTGCTTTCTTATTGTTTTTCTCCGGGCCGAAATACTGAAACTTTTTTTACCTTAACCCCAAAATACCCCTTTGGTTTCCATTTTCCAGATTTTTCATCCTTTTCTTTCCTAAAACATTCTTGTTAGTTTTGAATGAAAAAGGCGAATCTTTGGGTTATTTCTATTTTTCATCCATCCGCCCCGCCCCTTTTAGCTACTTCAAATTCCTTGTCTTTAAAGATGTTTCATTGGGTTTCTTTAACAAAACTATTTTTTTTCCTTTTTAAAAAGGAACTCTGGACCCCTTTTTTCAAAGGGTTTAAAGAAAGTTTTAAAAGAAACTCTAACATAAAAAGTTTTTGAAAATTTCCCAAAAACCCATTAAACCCCAATAAATACGGGCTTGTCAAATTTTTGACTTTCTTTTTTTTTTTTTTTTTTATGCCAAAAAGCTGACCCTGAAATCTTTTTGAAGCCCCGGATAATTAGGTTTTGAAGTTGGTTTTAATTGTTTTGTTCTTTTTGGGTGCAAATTTCGGGACATCTTTCCCGCTTGTCCGGTTTCTCCATAGCCCTTTCCAAAACAGCTTTTTTCTTCAACTTGAAAAGCCCTTTTTTCTAAAGAAACTGGGGATTTATTTCTGATATCATGTTCTCTTTAGTAGGGTTTTAAAAACGTTCTTGATAAAAAGAAATTATCCCGATGAACACGTCAATTTCCCAAACCATGTTTAAAATAAAAAATTTTTTAGAAGTTGAAATTGACAAAACTTTTTTTTTTTTCCCCCAAAAGATTAGGCAAAAATTTTAGGCGCTCTTTTGGGTTTCGTCTTTAGACTTTTGCTAAAATTGGATAGTCATTATGAGGTCGGGAGTTCTTTGGGATTTTTAATAACTTCTAGAATAAAACCCACGCTGGTTTCGGGTTTTTAAAAATCCCCAACCATTTTAAATCCCTTTTGAATATTATTCGTACTGTGTTTTTTTAAAGTTGGTATGGAAAACGATTGCGCCTTTGCCCATCCATACAGATTGTTTGCATTCCCAAAACATTTTTTTGGGGGTTAGTTAGACCTTTTACTCCGGGTCCTAATTTATCCCAAATTTTTTTTTGTTTTTTTTTTTTTGCCTTTTTTTTAAGGAAATTTTTGCGACGCCTACTAATTTTCCCCCCCGCAAACCCCTTTTCCAAACATCTGAACATTGGTTTAAAACGACAATTTAAATTTAATCTGTACTCCAGAAACTTTTAAAAAAGGTCCTCCCCCTTCCCCCGGGGGCAGAAATTTTTGGAAGCCCGGGCTTAAAAATGAAAAGTTTCAAGCGGTCTTTCTATAATTTTTTTAAAAAAAGTCCGCCAACAAAAAACTTTTTGCCCTCAAAAGGAGTCATGTAGTCTCCTCGTTTTACAACTAAATTCGCCCGCATCTTGAGCATGTTGGTTAAACCCGGGGTCCCCTGATGACCCTTTTTCTTGAACTAGAGGAACGCGCCTTAGGCGGGAAAGGGGTTTTTTAACAAAACCCTTTTCCCCCCGGGTTTATTACTTTATAAGGGTTTAAAAACCCTTTTTAACCCAGAGTCCGGGTTTAAATTTTTCTTCTGTTATCGGGCAGGACTTTAAGGACATAGCCAGTGACTCTAATTTTAACCCAAAAAGAGCTTCATTTGGGCGAAAAAAGACTTTTAATTTTTTTGTGAAAACCGTTTCTTTTTTTGAGGGTATGGCAAAGCATGCTAAAAATGAAGGCGGTGGGTTTTGCTTGCATTAAAGGTGAAGTCTTTCCCCCGCGGGGTTTTGGGGGAAAAAATTTTTCAGGCGCTTCCTTTTCTTTGTACCCAAAAATTTTTTTTTTTGGTTTTAAAATTTTTTATGCGCTGGGACCTTTTAAAAATTTTTGGATCAAGGCTCTTTTCTGGGGGGTTTTAAAATCTTTGGCGTTAGTCAAAAACCCCAAAACCCAACAAAGTGCGCTGAGTCATAATGGGTTTTTGGTCTTCAGGGTTTTTATAAAAACAATAAATTCAATTATTTTTTAAAAGTCATTGCGCACTTGCTGGGTTTCTTTTTAAAAAATTTTTTGCACATCTGGTCCTCTTTTATTTTCTGGTTTGAATAAAACGCCAACCGCCAACAATAATTTTAAGGCAAATGAACAAAACGATGATTAACCCTTAAAAACTTTTTTTGAAGTTTTTTTGTGGTGCTGGGCCCCTTTATTAAGGAAAAAAAGCGACTCGAAGTCTGGGGTAAACTACGTATGGACTTGTTGGGAGGGCCCTTTCCAGTTTTTTAAAACTAACTTTAGATCCGGCGGGGGGGTAGGGTTTGAACGTTTACAGGGCTACAGGGAAATTTTTTCCAAAGTTTTTTTGTTTGCTTTCGGCTTGAACAATTTGGGTTCTTGTTAAACAAATTTTTTTGCAAATTTTTTGGGTTTTTTTTTTTGCTTTGAAGTATGGGCCCAAAAAACACTCCCTTTTGGTATCAAAAATGTAAAGGGGGCAGGCCCCGCTTGGGGAAAACTTTGTATAAGCAAAATGATTTTTTTCTTTGGTCGCCCTTGGGTTTGGGCTTTTTCTTTTCACTTTTAAATTTTTCGCCAAAACTGTTTCCCCCCAAACCCAAATTTAGACATTAACAGTTTTTGGGTTTTTTTTTTGTTTTTCAAACCCATCAAAAAGAATCCCGCTTAAAGGGGGGGGGTTTTTCCCTAAAGTTAAGATCATTGATGGTTTGGGGGATTTTTGCCCTCCTCTGCGTTTTTGGGGGGCGTAATTCAGCCTTTAAGAACCCCCAAAATAAAACATTTTTTTGTCTGTAATTTTTTTATGGGTTTTGAACTTTCTTTTTTTGCGACAAAGCTGGTGGGAGTGGAATGTAACTTGCCAACAATCGGTGCCTACTTAGATGTTTTAAAATTTTTTCTTTTTCTTCCCTCTGAAACCCAAACCGAGCCCCCTCATTTTTTTGGCTTTTTCAGGGAGCCGGGGCAAAACTTTGAAAGTTTCGTCTCCCCCAACCCGGGGGTTAAAAATCATTTTAGGAAAGAATAGCTGCAGTTTAGTTTAGACCCAGATTCTAGGGTTTCCTCATTTTTTTTTACTAGTCCATTTTAAAAAAGCTTCATTACTTTAACTGGGGGTCTATTGTTTTGTTTGCCTGGGAAATTGAGAAATTGCTTTTGGGAACACTTGCCTTTCGGTTTTTCGGGTTTAAAGGGCTTTTCAAATCATTATTTTTTCTCTTGATAAATTTTCTTGCTTTCCCTTTAAAAAAAATTTGTTTTTTGTCCCCTTTATATTTCTTAGCCAAAGTTATCTCTTTTCCCAACTTTAAAAAAAATTTTTTTAAATTTTAAAAAAAAATACTTTTTCTAATCAATATCGATGGTCCCTTTTTTTGCTTGGAAATTAAAAAACCCAAAGTATAAAAAAAACCCTTTTTTCGTTTTAAAGTGGGGTTTTAGGCAGAGTTTAATGTTTCGTTAAATTTTTTTAACATTCCTTTTTTTAATTGCTCAGGGCTGGTGTTTTAAAAAAAACTTTCCCCCGCCTTTTTTTGAAGATCAAAATTTTGTTTTTTTTGTAGTCAACAAAATCGGGCCCGGAAAACGATTAAATTCTTTATTTCCCTGATGTTTTTAAATCAGCTAGCGCTTTTTTTATTAACAGTTTAAGGAAAATAAGTTTAGCTGTTAATTTGTTTAAAACCTTTTTTTGTGCTTTTTTGGGTTTAGTTTTTTTTTTTTTTGGTGGGTGCACCTACAGCTTAAAAACACATAACCCAGGCAAAGACAAACCCCTTTTGGGGAAAGCGGGGAGGGGCGCCTTAAACCTGATGTAAGAGCCTAAACCGTTTCCCTGATGGCACTAAAATCGATGCTCCCCGTATTAACATAGGTAACACATTTTAAAAACCGATTTTCCTTTTGTTTTGGTTTTTTCTGTATTTTGGGAAAAGGGGGTGCTAAGGTTTTTTTTGCATTTGTGAAAAATTTTTTTTTCGAAGGTTTTTACCCTTAGGGGTTTTTTTTAACAGCCGAATTGCCTTTATCTCTTTTTTTTTTGGGGGCTGTAGGCACAAATTGGGTAAACCGAACGACATGCTTTTTTTAAAAAAAAAAAATAATTTTTTATTCTACAAAGTTAATCTGCTATCCCCAATTGCGTTGCTTTTAAATTTAAAAAAAACAAATTAAAAATTTAAATGGTTTTTAATTTGGCTTTTTTTCCTTTTTCAAAATTTTAAATTTTAAAATTTTATTTAAAAAGCTCTCCCACTTACATGCAACTGATTTTCCTTGTTGCCTTAAAGGGCAATCCTTTAAAAAATATTTTTTTATGGGTTTAAAAAATCAACCCAAAACCACAAGGGGAAGGGCAGGTTTTTTAGGCAAAGGCTGTGTTTTGGGCTTGGCCCTCCCCCCCCCCAAACAATTTTCTTATTTCGTCAAAAAATTTTAAAAGGTTTTAAATCCCCTAGCCCAGGGTTTGGGTTTTGGGCTGCCGTCCCAATTTTAACCCTGCACTTTCGTTTTTTTGGATTTTAAAAAAATTTTCCCCCATTTCTCTGCGAATGGGTTTTTCATCTTCACCAGCAAAAAAAAAACCTTTAAAACGATCTTACTTGAAAACAAAAAATAAAATTCCCCCATAGCTTTTGCCCCGCTTTTTAAAAAAATCCAATGTTTACGCACGGTTTCGTTTTTTTTATTGATAATTCTGACTTATAAATTTATCCCCTATCAGCTTTCTTTAAATTTTTCTTGCTAACAAAATTTAAAAACCTAACCCCGTTTTCAGAATGCTGTACTTTTCTTCGGGGTCTGTTGATTTTTATAACACTTTGTTTCCCCTTAAAAATTTTTGTTGAAAGACAATCGTCTTTTTTAAAGCCCTTGTTAAATTGGGGTTTCCTTTTAAAAAAATCAAAATCAAGGGAATGGAAAAGCGAATTTTTATACCATAACTTACAGCAAAGCCCTTTTTTTTCTTTTAAACCCTGAGGCGGGGTTCGGGGGCCTAATTTTAAGTTTTAGTGCTTCTTCATTTTCCAAATTTTTTAAACGGGAAAAATCTTCCCCTTCATTTCGCGGTTTTAGCCCTAGGGTCAAATAGGGGTTAAAAAAATGTCTGCATTTTTAAAAAAAAATACTTCTTGGGCCCCCCAAAAATTTTTCAGAAATTTTCTTAAAAAATTGGCCCCTCCCAAATTTGGCAACCTTCTGCCCTTTGGGGGTGTTGTTGAATCGAGCGTATTTTTTAAAATAAAGGGCGCCCAGAACCGGACCCAAACAAATAACCCTCCCCGGTTCCCGGGAAAACTAAAAAGTAAGAAATTTGAAACTGGTCAAAAAGTTGTGGGTTTTTTGAACAGTAATAAATTCCCTTTTTTTCCCTTTAGCCAAAGGGGTTTTTTCACTTTCTATACGGGTTTTAAAAAACGAGCCAAATGCTTGTGCCATTTTTTTTAAAAAAAAAATAAAAATTTAAATTTTTTAAAAAACCCTGGGAAATTGAAGGGGAAAAGATTTTGAGTTTTTGAACCTGGAGACACAGGAAGAAGGCTCCTTTGCACGCATCGCCAACGGGCCCCAAAGCTAGTTTTAAATTAAAAAGAAAGTACCGTTTGGTCATTTTACCAAAGTTTAGGCCTGAACCCCAGTTTTAAAGAAAAAAAATGAATTTTTTAATTACAAGTTTGGCATTTTTATGTAAACAAAGATCAAAGGGGAAATTTTTTTTGGTTTTTTTTTACAACAAAAACCTACCCTCAAAGTTTTTAGCCGGGGGTTCAATTTTGAAAAAGACTCAGGGGAAAGATCAAAAACGCCTTGGCATTGCTAAAAACCCAAAATTTAAGGGCGGGAGGCAGTTTGCTAAAATTCAAAACACACTGCAGGAAAATCCCAACAAATAACCAAATACAAAACTTTTAACTTAAAGAATTAAAAAAAACAGCGGTGAATTAAAAAAATGTAATTTTTAAAAAAGAAACCATTTTTCAGAAGAAAAGCAAATTAAAAAAACCCTACCCCGAACCCCCGCTGCCCCTGCGGGGAAAAAAACAGGCCCTTGATCGTGCTTTAAAAAAACCATCAGGGGAAAATTTAAAAAACAATTAAACAAAACTAGGTGAACTTGAAGGGGGTTTTAAGAAGAGAAAAAAAAAAACTCGTTGAGGCTGATGACGCCCAAAAAAGGGCCTGAAAATTTAAAAAAAGAATAGCCCAAAGACTAAAAGATCTTGGGAAAAAGAGAGATCGCAAACTAGAAGTGGTTACTACTAACCGAGCCATTTCGAAAATCAAGTGAATTTGAAAAGAGAAAATATCGAAAAAAAATTTAAAATGAAGACACGCGCTACAGAACGAAACGAACCTGTTTAAGAGCATGGAGGGCCTTTTTAACGTTATAACGGCCCTTTTTGGGTTTTTCAAAATTAAATAGTTAAAGGGTATTAAGGCGGTGGGGAGGGCAAAGTTTTAGTTTCCCCCGCCCAATCCCCCCATCGCCGCCTGATTAAAAAGTGGGTAAAAAAAAACAGCTTGATCATCTTCAAGTTTATTAAAAAAATTAGGGCCCGAAAAACAAAAGACTCTTACCGGGAAATTAGGGGTATGTTAGCTGGCTTTTGTTTTTCCGCAAACAAAGTAGTTGGCTTTTGGCCGGCACTTTTGGGCATTAGGGCTCTTTAAAATTTTGGGGGAAAAATTTTTGTTTTGATTAAAAGGGCCCAAATAATTTCCAAAGCCCGTTAATCCCAAAAAACCCAAGCGCTGGGCCTTTTTTATTTTCAAGGGGCTTATCTTTTAAAGGCTTTTGGGAGTTGGGGCTTGGGGGGTTGGGTGACTTTTTCCTTGGGTGTTTTTTTTATTGTTTGTAATTATAAATAGCCCAGAAAATTTTTGCGTTTTTCCCAACCTTCGTTTTTTGGGCCCGCTTTAAAAATTTCATTATTATAGTTTTTTTTATTCCTACCTGGAGTCTGGGGGTCAGAAGCAGCATGGGAAAAAAACAGTGCCAACAGCAAAGTTACTTTCGATCTTGCTTTTTGTTTAAAAATTTTTTTTTTATCTTTTTTAAAACTTGAAAGGTTTAAAAAAAATGTAAATTTAAAAGGCGTCCTTAAATTTTCTAAGTATTTTTTTTTTGCGTGTTTAAAGCCAGTAAAGGGTTTAGTTTTTGCCCCGATCTTGCCCGTGCTTGCAACCTAGCAAACACCCAAAAGAAATTTCTTTTGAGCGGTTTATTGTTATTCCCCCCCATTTTTGGCCCTTAGAATGCAAGTAAATTTTGTCCTTCGGTTTTTTTCTTTGCTGTAGGGACCCGGGGGGAAAAAGTTGTGCCAAAAAAAAAAATTTTTAAAGGAGGGGGCCAGCATAGTTTTTTTCTGTGCGTCCCCCCAAAAAAATGGTCGCCTTTGGCCCGATTAAGATCCAAATTTTGGGGCTTAAAAACTGCCTCGGTCTTAAAATTTAATTTGTTAAAAATCCTTTCAAAAGCCCTTCATGTCTTTTTTTTGCTGAGTGGGGTTAAATGGTTTTTCATTTGGGAAGGACTGCAATTCAGTCAAAATTCGTCGAAAGGGGGAAAAAAAAAATGAAATTGGACCAGATCAAAAAATTAACATGGTTATTTTAAAAAGATCTGCATTCGGGCACTCCCCACCCATTTGATGCGCAAAACCAGCAAAAATTTAAATGGTTTTTGATAAAACTGCATCGGGGGACAAAAAACCCCTTTCTTTGTGGTCCGGGTTTTCAATAGGGGGGTTTAAGGGGTTTCTGCCAAGGAGTGCCCACCTTTTTTTTAAAAGAGGCAGTCTTGGGGGCACGCAATGTCAAGGTATCAGTTGCTTTATTTTAAAAATTGTATTTCGGGGCCCCAAAAAATTTTTCGCCCTTTTAAAATTTTAAATTTTCCCCTCATTTTATTCCCCTTTTAAAAAAAAGTTTGTACAATAACAAAACCCCAAAACCGCCCCTTTCTTTTTGAAAATCTATTGTAACAATTGCGGGGGCCCAAAAAGGTTTGCGCTCCAAAAATAAATTTTTCAAAATGAAAGGTTTAAAAAAAAAGCGAAGCCCAAAAAATAAAAAGGTTCTAAAAGTTAAAAAGAAAAGGGAGGGACCAAAAAATTGCCCTTTAAAAACCTGATGGTTTTTTAAGGGGGTTTTCCACTTTAAAAAAAAGGGAATGAGGGAACTTTGAAAATTACCCCTCAAACTTAACAAGGGAAATCTAAAAACAATGTTAACATTTTTTGCCCTTTAAGAAAAAGAAACATCCTTTCCCTTTTTTGGTTTGAGGCTAGCTAAATTTTTAGGCTTTACAACTGGCCCAATTTTACCCCCTCATTTTTTTTTGACCAGAAAAAAAAACTAATTTAGGGGGAAAAAACCCTCGATTCTTGGGATTTCATTTTTAATTTCTCTTTGTTCAAATTTTATGGGGCTGACATGATGAAAACTTATAAGATGGGGGGCCCTCAAATGTTTTAAAGTCTTTTTTTACCGTCAGGGGAAAACTGCCAAATTTCGATTAAGGGAAAATTTTTCAAAACCCCAAAATTTTCCGTTTAAAAAATTATTTTTTTGGGGGGGTTTGGGTCATTTTAAAAAAAAAATTGCAGACACAAAAGGGGAAAGTTGTAAAATGTGGTTAACCCGCCAAAAAGTTTTGGAAAAAAAAAATAAGTTTTCTAAAAAATGGCCCCGGGGGCCCAAAAAAACCTGGGGTTTCATTTGGGGCCCGTAAGGTGTATAACCCCGAAAATTAAAAAACCTTGCAGACTTACCCGACTTTTAACCGAACGGGGAGATTTGGGGACTTTGAAAAAGGGTTGGTTAAAACTAAAGATGGTGAATTTTAAAACCCCAAAAAGGTTGGGGGACAACCCAAAAATTTCCTAAACAAAAAAACAACTGCGCAATCCCATAAACAAAAATTTGGGTCAAATGAATATAAAATAGTTCGAAAGCCTGACCTCAAATTGGGACTTGGAAACTTTTTTTAGAAAAGGGGCAAAAAAATTTTAATTATAAGCCCATTTACATTTTTTTTTCCGTTTAAAAAAATTTAGAAAAGCATTAACTCAGGGGGCCCCTTTTCATGTAAAATCTTAAGCCAGATGACAATAGTCGAAAAAAAAATTGAAAAAAAAACCGAAAAAGGGAAAAAAACCTTACATCCTTTCCCCAGAAGAGAAACGGTTTTTTAAAAAATGCTTTTACAAAAAAAACGTTCAAGCCGAAAAAAATTTTTGGGGAAACTTTTACAATGAAATTTGAAATTTCTGTCTTAAAAGAAGAAAGGGGGGTTGGGGTTTTTGGGCCCTTAGTGACGTCCCTTTTTAAAAGGAATTTAATTTTCTTTCAAAAATTAGACGTTGACAGTCTTAAAGTTTTCTGTGCGTTCTTCCAAAAATTTGGGGAGGATATTAAGGTTTATTTTTAAAAAAGCAACCCAAAAAAAATATTATTAAATAGAAAACAATTTTTCCCTGAATTGGGGTTTAAACCTTTCACATTTTAAAACCTTAAGGATTTATTTTACTGAAAAAAAATTTTTAAAAAGAGGGGATGATAAAAAAAATTTAAAGGGGTTTTAAAAAAATTTTTCTATAAAAAAAACCCTGGACAGTTAAACTTTTGACAAAAAAATCCTCATTGCCTTGATTTGGGGCAGGGCTGGGTTTTGGAAAAAAAAACCCTTTTTTGTCCAAAAACCAAAAAAAAAACTTTATCGCTATAATTTTAAACAATTTTTTGGTTTTCTGGGCCAAAAGCTTAAATTGGGAAAAAAGCTTTTCATTTTAGAAGGGGTTTTTTTGGAAAAGATGAAGACATATAAATTTTGTTGATCCCGCAAAAACTGATTTTTTTGTTTAGAAACCCGTTTTATAGAAATGTTTGAAGGAACGCAAACACTTTTTATTTATTGAAGGGTTTAGCCGAAAAAGACATAGTTTAAAAAAAGAAACACTTTTTTCAAAACGCTTTCGCGGGAAAGGGGCTTGGAATAAGTTTGTTGGGTTTTTTGCCCAAAAATTTTAAAAATCTTTTTTTTTAAAACTTTAAGAACAGTTTAAAAACTGTTGTGTTATTTCACATGAAAGACGAGAACCCCCCCCATTTGAAAAAAGTTTTCGCGAAAAATAGTTATTGGAAAAAAGATCAGGGAAAAAAACAGGGTTTTAAACAAAAAAATGAAAACGAAAAATTTAGAAAAAAATTTTTTGGGAAAAAAGGGTAACCCTTTCCCCGTATGTTTTTTTTAGGGCCCTTTTAAAATTTTTTTGGGGGGCTTGTAAGAACAGGAAAAGGCGGCTTTTTGGGCCCCTTTCCCCCCAAAAATGGGTGGGAAGCAATTTAGTCTGAAAACCCCTTTTAAATTTTCCCCCCCCGCCTTAACGGCCTCGTTTTTTATCCAAACAACCTTTTTTCGCCCAAAAATGAAAAGAAAAGTGATTTCTCGTTTTTTCCTTTTTTCTTCGTTTTTTTGTAACTGTTTGTATATTCATCTGTTTGGGTAAAATAAACCCTCTTTTTTTCTTTTTGGGAAAATTTTAAAAATTTTTTCGGTTTTTAAAAAAGCCCCCCAAAAGTTTTTTTGTGTAGGGGCATCTGTGTGTGGGGGTTTTTGTGTGTTGGGGTGTTGTGTTTGGGTGGTGTGTGTGGAGGGGGGGGGGGTTGGTGGGGGGGGGGCCTTTGGGGGTGGAAGGCACGCGGTGTTTGTTCGAAGTGTATGTATTTTTTTAAATGTGTGGTGTGTGGGCCCCCCAGTTGTGTGGGGGGGTGGGTGTGGGGGGGGGGGGTATTTGTTTATTCAGAAAGGGCAATGGGGAAAGACACTACTTCCAAATTTCGTGGTTTTGTGTGTGTGTGTTTTGCGCGGGGCGCGCGCGCGCGTGTGGGGGGGGGTGTGGGGCCCCGTTTTTGTCTATCCGTCGATCTCATTAAGACTTAGTGGTGATGTGTGTGTGTGTGTGTGTGTGTGTGTGTGTGTGTGTGTGTGTGTGTGTGTGTGTGTGTGCGTGTGTGTTTGTGTCAGTGCGTCTGTACCTCATGCGGTGTGTGGTGTGTATGTCTGTCTGTTTGTATGTATGTATG
>CM031607.1:1425630-1438130 GCA_018398815.1 Conus ventricosus
AATAATGGCACATATCTACATAACTACGGACGCTTACTTTCATTCTAATCTAGTCAACCCTATGTTGTGTACTTTCAAGCTTTATGTGGATTTGATACACTCCGATTCTTTCATGTAATTTCACTTTCTTGGCTCTTCCTCTGCGTACCTGCCATCTCATGTTTGTTTTATATTTCTGTATTTCTCTACGACTCAAAAGAGTTAACGAGAATACATCATTGTTCATTGTTTGCTCGGTACGCAAGGGTTCTAGAAACTTTCCCGACACAAAATGGAGCTTTCCAGTTATTATGGATTAGATTATGGCGACTGATTGTCCGAGTATCGTAAACTCGTGTTGAATTCATACTGCCGATAACGGTTAACGAACTATAAACGTCTTAGGTAGGTAGGTAGGTAGGAGCTATTATAGCCTCGCGGCTTTCATGTGCTCCATCAATTGAAATGAACAGTACTTTCCCAGTGTTTAGCGCAGCGTGATTACAGTTGCATATAATTTTATATAAATAATTATATATAATTAAATAATTATATATCAATCTTTCGTAAGGCGAAAAAATGTGCCTCGTTCACCATCACAGTGTGCAAACACCCGTGCATTGTCATGCGGGACGTGATGAGTGTGCGCTCGTTCTTCTGACACAGAAAAATCGATACGTAATATTTTCCATCGTTAATGGAATTGCTTCCTATAAACTATGGGTTTGCTCCAACCTACACAACACACACACGCACAAAAACTTTCGTTTGGTTCGAATGACTTTTTTTTTTTCAAATAAAGAACTTGTATTTATACAAAGATGGACGCATAGGTCAACACAAAGTAATCAAACTTCTGCCGGGAATAACGATGAAGATGCAAGTGTTATCGAGTTGAATGCCTGTCCAAGTGTCACCAACGATATTTAGAAACGTTTCCATAGGGAACAATTTCATATTGTTCGAAAGCAAAGATAATGATTTTCTGTGCGTTAAAAAAAAAACCAACTACGACCACTACTAATACTAATACTTTTTCTATTACTACTACTAGTATCACTTATACCAATATCCTTTTGTACTTGATAGAAATGCGCTCGAACATATTTGTTTTATTCAGATACCTTGGAATTACTATTGATGTTAATGGGAATTTTCATGTAACGGTGGAAAAAAAAAACCCTAAAAGATCAACACGGCGAAGCAATGATGGCCTCGCAACGTAAATGCAAATAACGCCTGTTCGCTGTATCATGGTGTCTATAAATACATACTCCAATTGGTCTGTGTGCGGTGAAGCACGAATTTATGCAGTAACATGACTTCAGACGAAACTGAGTTATCGTTCGTGTGGCAGTATCCTCAGGCGGTGACCACAGCCTGCCGGACAGTCGACTCGGAGACCGAAATACTTTTTTTTTTTTTTTTAAACACAACTGAGCAGAAAACGATTCAACTCCTCAAAAGCCAGCAATTCTATTCTGTACATAAATCAGACTTGCTTTGAACAATATTTATATTCTTTATATCATCATGTTACAGTTAGCAAATATTAAAGCTCGGAACTTCAATCACAAAATTTTTAATTTAAAAAAAAAAAAAAGATTTAGGCCTATCAATCTAAACTTTGCGCATCGATTACATCTCCTTTATATGGAATGCCAAGAAATACAAAGTTTCCATAATCAATTGTTACCCCGGCATTATAGATTTTTTTTTCTTTTTTTTTTAAAGAATTGATATGTAACGTTAGTGCACTGCCTTCTAACTCTACGAAACATGAAGGGGGGGGGGGGGTCCTATTGTTTCCCAAACTAAACCTAGGCCCGCTTTGTTTTTTGATCAGTACTATACAAGCTGCCATTCATATAAAACTTTCTCCAGGGTGAGTAGAAAGATTTGTTGACGACTAGGTAGGTCATGAACAGAACAGCAATCATGAAACAGGCGGAATAATTATGTGTATTGGATTCTTGGTGAACTACCCCTTTTCATGGGAGATAATTCTGTCTTCTCTAGACTTACGGGATACGAGTGTCGCCCCTTACCTAGAGTAAACTTCATGCGGCAAAAGGTGAAAGATTCATTTGTCTAACCTTAACAGCAGAGGGTGTGTGTGTGTGTGTGTGTGTGTGTGTGTGTGTGTGTGTGTCTGTGCGCGCACGCGCAATTCTCCGTCACGGAATTTCAGTATCGGTCTGTCAGTCTGCCCTAGTGTCAGCCGGTTCGTCTGTTGTGTTCGGTTGTGTGCCCAGTGTTTGCTCTTGTGCGTGTATCAGTGCCTGTGTGTGTGTGTGTGTGTGTGTGGTGGGGTGGAGGGGTAGGGTGTGTGTCTGTGTTTGTGCTGTGTGCAGACATTGTGATCTTAGACTTCGCCAAAGCATTCGATCGAGTAAACCACAGTCTTCTGCTCCATAAGCTAAACCACTATGGAGTTCGAGGCAAAGTTCACCAGTGGTTCAGAGCCTTCCTCAGTGATCGGCGACAGGCAGTTGTGGTGAATGGCGAAATTTCAGGCGTTATCAGTGTCCGTTCAGGAGTACCACAAGGTTCAGTTGTTGGACCAGCTTTGTTTCTGCATATATCAATGACTTACCGGAGCAACTCAACTCACTGACCCCCTGTTTGCAGATGACACTGCTGCCTACCGCCTCTCTGCTACAGACCTTGATCAACAGCAGCTGCAACAAGACCTCCAGCACTTGGAAAGCTGGGAGCGAAGCTGGGACATGGCCTTCCATCCGGGGAAGTGCTCAGTCTTGCCTGTTACCCGCAAAAGAACTACTGCTGAGTTCGACTACCATCTGCACGGAGAAAAATTGGTAAACGCCACCGCTGCCAAATATCTTGGGGTCATCATCTGTAAAGATTTGAACTGGGACCAGCACATCAACTCCATCTGTGCCAAAGCCAATAAGACCCTCGGCTTTCTCAGGCGAAACATTAAGATCAGTTCCACCCAGATGGTCCGACCTATTCTGGAATACGCTTGCACTGTGTGGGATCCGTACACGCAGCGAAACATCGAGAAGATTGAGGCCGTACAACGGAGGGCCGCTCGGTTTGTTGTGAACAGGTATCACAACACGTCAAGTGTCGCCGCAATGATAAACAGGCTGGAGTGGCCCTCCCTTCAGAACCGCAGGAAAGAGGCAAGGCTGGCGATGCTTCGCAAGATCTTGTGTGGCCAGGCTGTCGTCCCCATATGTAAGGACAAGTTGACACCAGCTCCTGCCACACAGAGAAGAGGACACACACAGCAGCTAAGCCTCATACAGTGCAGGACACAATACCGACAACATGCGTTTCTCCCAAGGACCATCCGGGATTGGAACGACCTGTCAGAGACGATGATGGATGGAACCCCAGGCACTTTTGGGTCAGGGGTTCCACACAACTAAACCTGAAATGACAAATCTTAGTTAGATAGGATAAGTAGGATTAGGTTGACACCCCATCCCACTCCTTCCTTAGCCCTTTTTTTTTTTTTTTTTTTTTGGGCCGGGTTCTCTCTCAGAGAGAATTTGGATCAGCTAGTCTGGAGCCTGTCTCCGGATGAAGAGCAAAAAGTAGTAGCCTGCTGATAAAACCCACATAGAGTAGGTATCTCTCCTGTCATTTATATGCATCAGTTGCCCTTGTTTTTCTCACTATCTCAGGTCTTTATCTTTCTATCCTGGCCTTTCTAACTCAGCACAACCTCCATAGTACGGCATAATAATCAGCTTGTTGATTGGGGCCGTCAATTGGATGATGATGATGACGAGCACCCGCGCGCGCCCGCGCGCGTGTGTGTGTGCGTGTGTGTCCTTGTGGTAAAAAAATATTTCGTAAAGATGGAAATTTGGAACAAACTTTGGCCAAAAAAAAACAACAACAACAAAAACTTGTATTCCAAAGAACTAGTACGGTCTTTGCGACAAGAGGCCAGATCAAAGCGGATCTCCTAAGTAAGGAAAGTTCACGGTAGGTCATCAGGAAATTTTGACATCACACACGACTCCAACACTATGGTCTGTGTCAGTATTCAAATGGTGAAGAATACGAATTCCTGAGGGTGGAATGGAACCGAGGTGGTGTTCAAATTCCTCGAGGAACTCTGGGTCAAAAACACAGTTATCAGAAGAGTTCAGCAATCCGGAGAAGAGGGTCAAACAATAGTTCAAAGTTCAGCTGATCGTTGGAGATGGATGGTTCTCTCGTCTCAGCACACAGAGTGTAAAAGGGATGGTGCCTAAAAGCACCCCGACAGTCAGAGCCACTGTGGTGAATGGTAGGCTGGAAGATCTGGCAGAACCTTACGCACACATCCATCGTGTAGGCATCTTCCAGGAGAAAAACCTCTTTTCATGGGAACTAACTCCCGTCAAAAAAAGCGACTATCGCCCTTTCCTTGCAAGTCGGTTCCAGTCGGAGTAGTCACACCTCTAGCGCTTCATCTGTCAGGTCTCCGTCCGCATATTTTGGGGGTGGATGGTCCATATATGTGTGTGTGTGTGTGTGTGTGTGTGTGCGTGCGCGCGCGCGTATGTGCGTGTTTGCGCGCACGCGAGCGTTAACAATATTTTGTTTCATAAATGGGTTCTCATTGTTTACGTCCGAGGCTGTTTCAGTGAGGGAAAGGGGGGACGAACTTATCTCCACTTAATTCTTGACTTACCCTACTCGTATATCTATAATAGAGAGTGAGAGTGTGTGTGTGTGTGTGTGTGTGTTTACGCGTGTGTGCGTGCGTGCGTACGTGTGTGTGTTTACATTGTTATATGATAAAGTAGGATTCCATTTTCAATTTCCTGACCAGACAGCTACTCATACAATGGCCGTATCACTGACAAGCCTCATCTGTGGACGCAGCAAGTTAAAGGGTTGATGTGCAAGCTGTCGAAGAGTGAAAGGATTCCAGGCCTGTCCATATTGTCCAATTTAGGCTTTGCACACAAGGTCAACTTACCAGTATGTGCTCTCTCTCTCTCCCCTTCACACACACACACACACACAGAGGCCTACGTACACACACTGAAACACGTAGAGAGAGAGAGAGAGAGAGAGAGAGAGAGAGAGAGAGAGAGAGAGAGAGAAGAGAGAGAGAGAGAGAGCAAGAGAGAGAGAGAGATTCAAACGTTTTATTTTTACAGGTCATAGCCCGTCAAAACACACACACACACACACACACACACACACACACTCACACACACACACACACACACACACACACACTCACACACACACACAGGTCAGAGATGGAGGGTGAGGTCACTTGAGAGGCGGCGATGTAGGGGTAGGGAAGGCAGTCCCCACATACTTCTAGGAACAAGTGGTCGACATCTAGCTGGGGACAAGAAACATTAGGAGGGTCCGGGTGTATGCCTCCCCACCCTTCTTCCAGTCCTCCTGCCACCCTCCATCTCATATCCACAGAAACAAAATGGAGCAATCTGATGCAACGTGACAGGATATCATCCCTGACCCATCTTACAACAATGCAGATCAGACGACAAAAAAAAATTTTTTCTTGTGGTGGTTGGGGCGAACAGGTTCCAGAAACCCTGGAAACTCGCTAGATCCGCCCCTGCAGACGCGTTCACACACACACACACACACACACACACACACTCTCGCACCTACCATAAAGACGAACATGAGAGGCAGACAGGCAGAAAGGCACACAGCCTCAGATGTTTCATTGTCAGGGGCCTTATCATAGGAATCTGGCTGGACACACATAAAACATGACAAAGTCGAATTACCATACAACTTCTACTATACTACCACCACTAGGCTAATCACAAATTTGATAAAATCAGGATCAGTTGTAGCAGTAGGCTACCATCATCATTATCATATTATCCATTATTACCACCATCATTATCACTACTACTACTATTACTACCTCTCCTTCTACTACTACTACGCAATATATATACTTCGACTCTTGATAACTTAGTTCACATCATCGACAAGGGCAGTTCTGTAGATATAGAATACTATGATGATTAATGTTTTTCTTTCAGAATTTTTTTCTCCCCAGATAGAGTAGGGTATAGTCTTTTTGTAGAGAGCGGCACAGGCACAATTTGTGGTTTGTTTTTCAAGTTGACAAGAGGTCATATAGACTGGAAACTGGGATAGAAACTGTTTCAAGTCTGTGAGGCCCTGGACACTCATTTTGTGAGCATCAAGCATTTCGTGCTGCACTGTGGGTGCTAACTTTGAAAGCACTTTTTGTTCTTATTTTGGTCTGTGAGGCCCTTTCACTGTGTTCAGGTAAGGTAAGGTCATGTTGCTTATAGCCAAGTCGACCACAAAGGGCCATATCTGGGCTGTCACCACGTTATCAATTTGAAATGTGTCCAATTAATTTTGTGAAACAAAGTAGAAAGTTTGTATGTAAATAGTGTAAAAGTTTAGTTGTTGATTAAAAGGGGAACTCTTGTTTGTTTTGTCAACACTGCAAGAGCGAGAGTCTGACAGACCTGCAGTTAAGTTCTTGCTCGATTTTCTTCCTGCATATAGTAAACTGATAGGATTTCAGCATGAAATAATTTCAAACAAGTAAAAAGAGACTTATAACACAATATTCTAAAACGTTTTGGTGATACATCACAATGCTTTTTTTCTTTACTTATAAAGTCTTCACATGCAAAAATAGAACTTAAATGAATACAGGAGTATATATCTAAATATTCATACATATTTATTGTGGGTATGTATCTAAATATTCATACACATTTATTGTGGATATATAGCTATTCTATTATCTGTCCATTTTTCTATACCGCAAGGAAATAACCTTTCTATTCCTTTTATTCATAATCCACATTCAACTCTTACTCAAGTGATGAAGCTGCCTTTTGCAAACTATTTAACCGACTTCACATCTCAGTATCTCACCGTGTCTGATATCAATAAAACGTTATCAGCTAGAAGTAGAACAATTCTTTCATACTATTATTTATACAATGCATACATACTGTCATTTACACACACACACACACACACACAACAACAACAACAACAACAACAACACACACATGTAAACAGACAGACAGATAGACAGACAGACACATGTAAACAGACAGACAGACAGACAGACAGATAGATAGATGGATAGACAGACAGACAGATACATAGACAGATAGAGAGACAGATATAGATATGAAGATATAGAAATATACTGAGAGCCAAATATACACACTTCTCTTAACAGCGTCAAATGCTTTCTGTAAGTCAAAAAAAAAAAAGCAACACACAATCACTTTCCTCTTTTTTCTTTTTTTCTCCTCTTTTTCCTCCCCCTTTTTTCTTTTCTTTTTTTTTTTCTTATCTCAGTTGCATGGAGGTCATGAAGCACCATTTTTTTTTCATCTTTTTTTTTTCCTTTTTTTTCTTTTCCCCCCTTTTTCTTTTTTTTTCTTTCTTTTTAACCTTCTTTTGCATGGAGATCATGGAGCACTTTTTTTGTGGGGGGGTTGCCTCTCTTCATCGGCCTCTTCTTGCCTTTTTTCTTTTTTTTTTTCTTTTTTTTTTTAGGTGCTTCTTACCTTTTTTTCTTTTTTTTTTTTAGGTGCTTCTTACCTTTTTCTTTTCTTTTTTGTTGTTAGGGGATTGCCTCACATGCCTTTTTTCTTTGGCCTCTTCTTGCATTTTTTTTTCTCTTCAATTCCTCTCTCTCTCAATCTCGCTCTCTGTCTCATACATCACAACATGTACATCTATAAATGAAGATGATAAATCAGTCTTAGGCTAACTTCTGGATTAACATACAGAACTGGTTATTGCCTTGTTTTATTGTTGTTATTGTTGTTGTTGCTGCTCTTTTGTTGTTGTTGTTGTTGTTCTAGCCTCTATGAGTTTGTGTGTTCCTAATGTATACATATGTCAGGGTTTTTGGTTAAACTGTATGCTGCAGGTGATAATGTTATGTATGCGCTTCTTCACACAGTCTGCTACACTCTCCATACCATGATCAATACCTAACAATGTTTTGTTAGCATTCATATCTCTCAAACTAACTGCCAGTTCAAACTGGATCTGCATATAATCTTAAACGTTTAAGAATACAGCCATCTCTTGCATCCCCCGTAAGCTTTTCAACTGTATGAACATAACAATTTGTTACACAAATCCGACTATTGTTCAGAACATATGTGTATAATTCCCAAGGTAAATGATCAGACTCAGAGACTCTTTATATTCTACAGCCGTCACAAGTTACTGAAAATAAGCCATCAAACTATCCTGAATTACTGAAAAGAAAGCCATCAGATCATTTTTTGTACCCATTTACAAAGATGCCATTGATACAGATATGTATGTTTCATGGCACTGACGATCACCCTGACACATAACATGAACAATACACAGGTCTTAAACAACACATATATTAACCTTTTCCCATAATAATGAAAAAAGCTGCCTTTGGAATTCTTGTTTACATTTCAGTGGTGTACTCAAATGCTGATAATCAAAAAATTTCTTACAATTCTGTGTATGTACGTTGGTGAAGGTCAAATGGTTTTTGTTCGTTTCATTCTTTGTTTTGTTTATATGCCTGCTGAGAATTGTGTCCTATAGGTTCAAATGAGAAGATTGGAACTATCGATCTTGATGTGAAATGGTTGAGTTTCATCCTCTGAATAGGTGTATTGTGGAGAGAGCACCTCAAATTGCCTGACCAACACTGTAGGCACCTGTATCACTTGGGCCTGGTTGATGCTAGGATTTATTATGAAAAGAAGTGTAGAGTTCAGCCCTGTCATGTGGTCTCAGACCATTAATGGAACTCTCTAGCTATCATCTTCATTCACATATCAATCATCTTTTTTTTTCTGAAGCATAGAGTACAGCCCTGTCATGTAGTCTCAGACCATTAATGGAACTCTCTAGCTATCATCTTCATTCAGATATCAATCATCATATAATTTTCTTTTTTTTTAGTTTTAGAATTTTGTGGCCCTTCATGTTCTGCTCTGATGAAAACTTCAGTTTCATAAGACTTTCCTCTCCAAATTCAAGCCCCTAATGAGCTCATGTCAAAGTTGTCGGCTTCACCACATCTATGAGGACGAGCACTCAATCATGAACATTGCCTGAACAAGCAATTACTGTTATCAGCGTGGAGCTTATCATTGGAGGTGTCCTGCCTATGCTGGATCAGAACAGACACAAGTGAACGCAAGTGACTGGGTAGTGGTGCTGGATTCCTCTACGACTTAATTTACTGCTCTCTCTGACCATGATGCTGAGACTGCAATGTGGCGACATGATAGTGTAATTGTGTGTACGCGTGTGTGTGTGTGGGCAGAACGGATAACACCAGAATTATCTTCTTATGAAGGCAGCAAAGGTGAGACAGCAAACAGGCCTACAGGCAAACAAAATGTTTATGCAGCTTTTCAGGTCTCAGGAATATTTGGAGTTCTACAAATAAAAGTCTCTGTCGGTGCTATGCAAGCATCATAATGATAATCCAAATAATCACAAGAAAAATCCTGCAGTAAAACCACTCCCATTTCCAGCAAAATGTACACAAGTTTTCATACATTACATAAGCACGAATATGTATGATGTATTTTCCTGTGCCCAAAAGACATTGGACCAAGAGGAAAGCACCGATGAGAAAGTGGAGTCTTCACAAAACTGGTATGACATAAGAACACAGCTCATTCCTCAAGGCACACCATTTCAGCTGAACGTCTTCCATACCTCAGCTTCACAGCAGGCCTACAAAACATTGGTTATCCTTAAAAAAAAAATTTTTAAAAAGAGAAAAAAAAAAAGAAAAGAAAGAGAAAGAAAGAATAAAACAGACAACTAAAGATCTTTTATAGATATTTCAACTAACAAAAAGAAGAAGAAAAAAAAAAGCGACTTAAAGCAGTCATGATAGTAGATGATGCAAGGGAAGTAATTCCGTTCCAGATTTGGGTGTGGTGAGATCTCTTTGTGAGGTCAAAGACAGCATGAAGGTGCCCTGAATCTTGGAGTATCTAAATAGGAAAGCAAGTCTCGTTTCGTGTTAGTGTGCTCAATGAACACTACATAAAATCAAAAGAACATACATTCACAAAAAAAATGTTCATGGTGCACTTGTTAGAAATCCATCAATCCCCATCATTGGACACATGGTTTAGAATTTTACTGACATCTGATGAGGTTGACAGTAACAGCAGCTTCTCTGGCACACATTGACAGCAGCATTCACCACAACATGATCTCACCAAGGTAGAACTCACTGCGTCACTGGCAGGATGACACCGATTGTTGCTGGTACTGATCAGGTTTCCAGGGTTGTCACAGAATTGTTTTGTCCTGTTGCTGCAGACAAAGCTCTGTGTTGACTTCCACATACTGAGGAGAAACACAGACAGACAGACAGACAGACCAACATAGAGAGCTACTGGTTAATCAACTTGGTTTCCTCTCTATTCCCATCCTATTCCCTACACCTACCCCTGCTTTCTTTTTTTCTTTTTCTTTTTTTTCCCTTTAATTATCTTATCAGTTTCTGTTGAAAACATCAGACAGCCTAACCCTACAAAGTCTGCTTTAAAGCTGGAATAGTTTCGGCCATGGCCTGGCAATTTCCCTAAGGTAGATGTCATTTTTTTTTTTTTTTAATGCAAATGGCACACTGGAGGAGTGGGAAGGGATGACTAGAGGAGCAGTGGGAGTGGGATAAAAGAGAGAGAAAGGTAGAGGTGGGGAAGGAAGGTAGCAAGACACACTACACCAAATGTCCATAGTGGGATAAAAGAGAGAGAAAGGTAGAGGTGGGAAAGGAAGGTAGCAAGACACACTACACCAAATGTCCATAGAAACGAGCAAAATGCAATGCAACTAAGTTATTGATGCCACCAACTGGAGGCTTAGCAGGTGGTGTCTTGCATATTATGACTATACTGGATCTGAAAGGCGCTACTGAAGACAGTCAAAGTGACTCAGCCGCAGAGCACTATCTGCTCTGGTGGGATGCCTCAGGGAGGCTTAAAATTGGCTGAAATTCCCTTTGAGAATACCAGTGCTGGGGCTACAACAGGATAAACCTGTAGGAATATAGGTTTCTGGATTCTGAATTCGACATTAGAAAAGTAGTTACAGACTCAGAATCAAAAACTTACTTGGAGAATATTTGGACAGGGTCGCCCTGTCTTCTTCAGCTCACTGTTGCTGTTGTGGCAGCGAGGCTTGATGGGACGACTGTTGTGTGGGGTGAACGGTCGTCAGGATCTGGTTGTAGATGGGGGAGAGTTCAAAGCCTTGATCTCTGTTCAGGCTGGGGCGTCTGGTCTTAATTTCGATGGCTTCTTTAACTTTACTTTTTGTGAGGAAGGATAAACCTGGGTGTGATAGATATATGGGGAATCAAAATACACAGCATAGATGTGACAGCAAAAACAAAACAAAAAACATGTAAACTAATGAAATTCATAATATGATATGAAACTTTGAAAGGTGTCTGGGAAGGGAGGGTAGGAAGTGGGGTGAGAGAAAATGAGGAAAAACAAGACAAGAATAAAGACCAAACTAAAATGAAGGTATTTGTATTGCCAATAAAATAAAATTATACATTTCCTTTCTCATTTCAAAATTTTCAACAACAAAAAAGAAATAAAAACAAACTAACACGGAGACAAGTGAAATCGCACAGCAGCAAAAAAGGCATCATTACAAATATATTACAAATGAGACCAATATAGTCAAGCTATGTAGTATGAGGCATTCACTGAATTCTGACAAGTAATAGAAAGTAAACTTTTTTCATGTATATCAAAACAAAAAAATTCTGATGGATACATACACACAATAAACACAAGGAAAATATATGCTGGAAGGAAGGTGAAGAAATGTCGTTGTTTTGAATAACTCAATAAGTGAAATAAAGTCAAGCTAAGACTAGAGGCGTTCACCACACTGACAAAAAAAATACCTTTTTATAACTAAAAAAGGTTCTAAATGATAGACACATATCCATAGGGAACTTAAACATACATTGGGAAGAAGAAAGGGTCAGTGACCTTAAACAGCCAAAGCTACCACCAAAGGATGACACAGAAAAAAAAACTGGAGAACTCTGAACACACACACACACACACTCTCTCTCTCTCTCTCACATCACTCTCTCTCACACACACACCACACACACACACAAACACTCTCTCTCTCTCTCTCTCCCCCTTGCACATGTACACACACACTCTCTCTCTCTCTCTCTCTCTCTTCTCTCTCTCTCTCTCTGTCTGTGTCTTAAACACACACACACACACACACACACACACACACACACACACACACACATTATTCAGAATCAGCTAATACTGATACATCTTCAAAGGTTTCCTAAACAACAAAACCAAAAACAAAAAACTCTGAGTATGATCTGAGCTCAGTGGTGGTTCCAAAAAATTAGTCAAAAATTCCACACTAAAGTGTCCGAACTACATTATACTTATGAATTGTGAAAGGAGGATGCAGGGGGGGGGGGGGGGGGTGGGGGGGAGGAGGTGTTGAAAAAGTGGGAG
>CM031607.1:1443130-1454719 GCA_018398815.1 Conus ventricosus
GGGCTGGTACACCCATGGGGGATGCTACTTTAAGGCTGTTTATGAGCTGCATCCTGTAGTCTAATTTACCTCTGTTCAGGAGCAGTTATGTCCCTTGATATCTTAATGGAGTGTCCTGTGCGTGCCTGTACCCATCGTCAACACAGCGCAGGCCTCCAAGGGTGGTACAGGACTGCTCTAAAGGCGGCGAAGACAGTGCTTCTCTGGGTCCTCCCCAGCACCTTCGGGTGTTTCTTTTTCTTCTACACACATACTCTCTCTCTCTCTCTCTCTCTCTCTCTCTCCTCTCTCTCTCTCTCTCTCTCTCTCTCTCTCTCTCTCTCTCTCTCAGGCAGAAAGATTAATTGAGATCTTGTCAGAATGAGCACCTCAGCTGTTACGGAACAAACTGTCCAATCTTTGCTCACATTGTCTCCCCCTCCTCACCTCCACCCACTCCACGCCGCCTATCACCCCGGCACATGCCCTCCACCACTATGAGGTGACGGGCATGAACACCTCCACCCACTCCACGCCGCCTATCACCCGGCACATGCACCGTCAACACCCTCATGCACAGAGCCTCTGTACTGTGTTCCACTAAGGAGGAAGAGCTGAAAGAAGAAGAACACATCAAGACTGCCCTTTCTGCTAATGGTTACCCTGCATGGATGTGGGACAACCCTCGAATTCGCTACCCTTCTTCTACAGATACGGACACTGTGAAAGTGGGGATCCCTTACATTAAAGGAGTCTCAGAGTGTCTAGCCAGGACCTTCCAACAACATGGATGCAAAGTGTTCCACAAACCCACCAACTCCCTACACCAGCAACTGACCCATGTCAAAGACAAAACGGACCCCCTCAAGCAGTGTGGTGTAGTGTACCAGGTAGGGTGTCAAGACTAATCATACCTACATTGGCGAGACAGCAAGACCACTCACCTCCCGTCTACAGGAACACCAAAATCGATCCACTTCTGCCATACATGAACATCTACAAGCCACAGGCCACAGTTTCAGCCCCCAAGAAACCAAGATCCTATCTACAGAGCCCTTCCTCACGAAAAGAAAAGCTAAAGAAGCCATCGAAATTAAATTAAGACCAGACGCCCCAGCCTGAACAGAGATCAAGGCTTTGAACTCCCCCCCCCCCCCCCCCCCCCCCCCCCCCCCCCCCCTCTACAATCAGATCCTGACAACCGTTCACCCCCACACAACAGTCGTCCCATCAAGCCTCGCTGCCACAACAGCAACAGTGAGCTGAAGAAGACAGGGTGACCCTGTCGAAATATTCTCCAAATAAGTTTTTTATTCTGAATCTGTAACTACTTTTCTAATGTTGAATCCAGAATCCAGAAACCTATATTCTTATTTGCCTGTAAATGACTCGATGAACTACAGAAAGAGTGGGAAAAAGAGACAAAAAACTTATCAGCCAATGAAACATGGGAGAAAATCAAAGCCCACATCTAGCCTATAATGCAATTGAAAAGTCGACGCCATTAACACGCAGCTCAGGCAAGAAAGGGAAGAACTGGATGGACAGGGGCACACTGAAGTCAGTCAGGAAAAAGCATAGACTCTTCAGAAGATGGAAGGAGACAAAAGCCGGGAAAGAATACCAGACTTATAAAACAGAGAATAACCGAGCAAGAAAGGAATGTCGTAGGGCTCAAAGAAACTTGGAACGCAAAGTGGCAGAAGAAGCAAAGACAAACCCAAAATGCTTTTGGAACTTCGTGAAGTCAAAAACATCATCAAGGCCAGGAATATCAGATCTGAAAAAGGCAGATGGTTCAAAGACCAAGAATGATAAGGAAAAAGCAGAATTATTAAATCATTCTTTCAAAGTGTCTTTACCATTGAAAACACAGGACCACTCCCGGGGGAGCGTGCCGGTGTTCCCCAGGTTCTATGTTCCCCAGTAGCGCTGTTCCCCGTGTCTCTGTTCCCCAGTGTCGATGTTCCCCGACCGAAAAAGCGTACCGCTGTTCCCGTACCGGTGTTCCCCAGGTTCTCTGTTCCCCAGTAGCGCTGTTCCCCAAACCGATTTCAATGTACGTTAGCGCCAGTACGGGCCCTACCAAACAAAAAAATGCACATGCCCACACCCCACCCCCGTTCCCCTCCCCCGTTCCCCTCCCCGCCGAGAGAGAGAGAGAGAGAGAGAGAGAGAGAGAGAGAGAGAGAGAGTTGCACGTGCCCCACGCGTGTCAACTCAGGTTGTTCCCATTTTAACCGCTACATTGGAAGTGTCATCGCGCTTCTGTCGTCTGCAAAGCGTGTCACTTGGCGTGGCCCCCAGGGCGCATTGCCCGGCACCGTTCCAACGGATGGGGGGAGGAAGGGGGGGGCAATTTCGCTGTGAGTTGCTTGGTCAAATCAGTAAGAAAACGGAATATTTCGATCGTGTATGATTCTAGAACGGGAAGCATGAATTTGTGACGCTAGAAAAGGGTTTTGACAGTGATGTGCTTCTTTTTACGCTTTGAACTCCTATCCCTTTATATCACTCTTCGCGTGAGCTACACCTTTTCTTTCGCAACGGGCCATTTTACTTTTAGACTGTCTACACAGACCTGATGGGGTCATGCAAGTGCTGACCTGCTGGTTCCAGCGCTGTCCAGTCGGCATGAAACCCCTCTTCAACGGCCCTCCCGCTCCACCCCCAATACCCCGACCCTCCCCCCTCCCACCCCGCCCTCCCACTGCCTCGCCTATAGCAATGAAAACAACAGTAACAACGTTTAAGTCAGCAAAACCCACCAACACCGCCAACGGCAAAAACTTGGAGAACAGCGGGCCTGGGGAACACCGGGACTGGGGAACACCGGGACCGGGGATTTGCGGGAATGGGGAACAGCGGGATCGCCACAGGGTGGGGAACAACGAAACTGGGGAACTTAGGGACTGAATTTCGATTTTTTCTTGAGGGGAACACCGGGACTGGGGAATATAGAGACTGGGGAACAAAGAACCTGGGGAACAGCGGCATGACCCCCCCAGATCTACCAATATATGACTTTGAGGAAGCACTCACAGATATCACGATTAAGCCTGAAATGGTCCGTAAACTGCTCGAAACTCTTCAAAACGGCAAAGCCCCAGGTCCAGATGGTATACCACCTAGCATTTTGGCAAGCGCCTCTGCCGAACTGTCTCAACCACTGGCACATCTTTTCAGTTTATCTGTAGACACAGGTCAAGTTCCTAAGGATTGGAAAAAGGCAAATGTCACACCGATTTTCAAGAAAGGTAGCAAGATGATGCCAAGCAATTATAGACCTGTAAGCCTGACCTGTGTAGTCTGTAAGGTAATGGAGAAGATCGTTCGAAAGCAAGTAATGGATTATTTACAGAAAAACTCACTGATTAGTCAAGACCAACATGGTTTTGTTCCAGGAAGGTCGTGTATTACACAATTGTTGGAAGTCATGGATGCCTGGACAGACATTATTGATGAGGGAGGTAGTGTTGATATCATATACATGGATTACCAGAAAGCCTTCGACTCTGTACCACACCGTAGACTCCTAGCAAAGTTATCAGCATTTGGAATACATGAAAAAGCCTTGAACTGGATCAAAGATTTCTTAACCGACAGAAGGCAGAATGTTGTAGTCAATGGTGTGAAATCACAAGAAGCCGAAGTGACAAGTGGCATTCCTCAAGGTAGCGTTCTTGGACCACTCCTCTTCGTCATGTTTATAAATGACCTACCACGAAAAGTCAAGACTTCTGTAAAGATGTTTGCAGATGATACTAAGGTATTTACAAGAACAGATACTGAGATGGGAGCAAAGGAACTGCAAGCTGATCTGGATGAACTCCAAATATGGTCAGACAAATGGCAACTAAAGTTCCATCCACAAAAATGCAGTGTTCTGAAACTAGGCAATAAGAAATCAGCAGCATCATACACCATGAAAGGAAAAACTGAAGAAGGAGAGCGGAGTACAACAACACTGGCCGAGAGCAAACTGGAAAGAGATCTGGGAGCAACAATAGATGAAAACCTCACATTTAAAGATCATGTGGCACAAGTCACAGCCAAAGCCAACAAGATAGTGGGGTTGATTCGGAGGTCCTTTGATTATCTTTCAGAACAGACTTTCAGCCAGTTGTTCAAAAGTCTTGTACGTCCACTGTTAGAGTATGGGCATTGTGTCTGGCAGCCATACCAGAAAACGCTTTGCAGAGAAATAGAAGATGTGCAGCGCCGAGCAACCAGACTCCTCAGTCATTTGAAAGACAGGCCTTACTCAGAGAGACTAAAGGTACTAAAACTACCAAGCTTAGAACACAGACGTCTCAGAGGCGATATTATTGAAGTCTTTAAATATCTGAACGGCTACTACAAAGTAAGTGCTCCTGTCTTCAAATTAGCTACTACCACTGACCTTAGGGGAAATTCTTTGAAACTGCAGAAGCAGAGACCAAGAATAAATATCAGATCAAATTTTTTTTCCCACAGAGTGGTCTCCAGCTGGAACAGTTTGCCAGACACGGTGGTCTCAGCCCCTTCACTGAATGCTTTCAAAAGACATTTGGACCAACACTGGAAACAACTAAAGATAGTTTACTAGCCAGAGTGTCTGACTTAAGTTAGGGAAATGTATATTCCCACGCATGTGAAAACTTAAGCCAGTAAGCTAGGACCAACAAACAGGCCCCAAAAGGGCCTCAAACGTTGAATCAAGTCAAGTCAAGTCAAGAGAGACCAGCTTGACCTTGCCTGTAACTGACTCATGAACTACAGAAAGAAGATGGGGGGGGGGGGGGGGGGGGAGAGGAGGAAGAAGGAAGACACACCAGCTTGACCTTGCCTGTAACTGACTCATGAACTACAGAAAGAGGAGGGAGGGAGGGGGCAGGAGGGAAGAGAGACCAGCTTGACCTTGCCTGTAACTGACTCAAGAACTACAGAAAGAGGATGGAGGGTGGGGGGCAGAAGTGCTTAGTAGGGCCTGCCATAAGCCGGCTTTGTGGATGGTGTGCAGACTTCATTTCATCTTTCGAGCTGATCAGAGTATTTCCAGCATCAGTGACTCTACTTCATTGATCAATGAATCCAGTCTGGAGCATGTTCACTCTCAGAAAGTAAGCTAAGAACCTAAAGCGGGCACCTTAGTACTCATGTCCATAATTTAAGAGTGAAGTTCAAAGTTCATTTAGTTATGAAGATCTCTTAATTAGGCTCAATTGAACATTTTGGTGGCAGTTTGCTTTGAATTGTTTACTCGATTTTTTGAATTGTTAAGTGTTCCTTTTGTGACGATGAAATTACCCTTTTTGTAAAAAGTGTGCGAGTAAGTTACTTGGGCAAAAGATTTATCTATTTTTTTTCGTAGAATGTCCTCTTATTGTTGATGTTTTTAAAGTAAACAGATTGTTAGTGGTTTTGACATTATAACAACCATGCAGAATTTGAAAAGTCCTGATCATATCACCCTTACACATCAATAATCAACTCTGGGCAGTTTCAATAATTGTTGGCGTTCTTCATGACTTCAGTTGTTCAAACTATTGACTTTTGTATTTTTCACATTTTCTACAAATTACATGCTTCCTCAGATTTTGGAACCACGCCATTATTACCATGTTCCAGAATTGCTCTTACTAGGGATTCAGAGACTGGAACCATTATATCCTTGGTTTAGAACTGAGTATGGTGTGCAATCATCCCTGCTATTTTATGTGGCATTTTGATGGTAGCAGTGATACGCTGCTTGAAATTAAGGTTTTTTGTTAACCATGAACCTTAAATCTTCCTCCACTTCAGTAGATTGTAGGTCACAACCATCAATTTCACATAAATAGCTTGGGATGTTGTGATCAATATGCAAGATTTTACCATTTTCGCTATTGAATTTTGTTTGCCAGTGCACTTAACCAACTTGTCTTTCCAAGCTTGTAATTCACATAATACTACTGTAAGCTTTGGTGTCATCAGCAAAAAAAATTAAAAAAACAAGTTACCATGTCAGGAATATCATGTATGTTGTCACGAGTTTGTCACGAGGCCTATGACGATTGACCCATCTGGGGTGGCGGAATTATTCATTTATTTATTGTCGTTGCTGTGGTGGTGTATCCGCCCCTTATTGTGGCTTGTAGTGCTTTGCCCCGAAAATGCCCGTTCAGCTCATTGGGTTTCTTTCTCTCTCTCTCTTCTTCTCTCATCTCTCCTCTCTCTCTCTCTCTCTTTTCTCTCTCCTCTCCTCTAATTCCACTCCCGGCAATTCTCCGCAGTTCAGGGGATGGGGGCCTTTTTCGCTTGAATAGCTTCTCTATCGCCTCTGCCTGTCTTTTAACCTCGCACGTGCCATTCCCTTTAGGTTTGAGGTTCTCACCTGACGAGCGTGCATGTTGGGTGCCATTTTTTAGGCAGTTTTCTTTTCCTCGACGGAAGATGCCCTGAAGCGCCTGCTCTTTTTTTTTGGGTTCACCCACTTCTCAAAGGTAGGGTCGGAACCCTTCATCCCTACTCGCCTGTAGGGGGGGAATCACATCACGTCACTTTTTTCGCACTCTTGCTGCCTCTCAACTGGACAGGGGGCAAGAGTGCTTGACCCGCCAAATTGGGTCCCCCAGGGGTACGGGGAAGCATCATTTCGTTTTGTTGGTTTTGTTGGTTTTTTTTTTTTGCCCCTAGTTTTTCCCTTTTTTGCGCAATTTCTTTTGTTTTGCAAAATTAAAAAAAATATTTTTTTGAGACCACTTTTTCGGTTTAATCATTTTTAACCTGGCCAGTAAAAATTAAAACCAAAAGTCTTTCTCCTTTTTATCATCTGGGATGCGAGGGTTTGGAGAGGGGGGAGCCCCGGGTGTTTCAGGGTTGGGTACTTCTTGGCCCGCTCGTTCCCCCCTGTCACAATCCCCGGGGTCTCTTATTCTTGGGGCCACCCTTTTTGGGGTTGAAAGGGGGAAACGATTTTTATGTTTGCGGGGGCGACGCATGATTACTTTTGGATCGTGGTTGGAGAATTGTTATTTTTAAATTTTTCGTAAATGGGGGGGAAATCGTGTTTTGTTTTATGTTTTTGCAATTTGGGGGCAGTTAAAAGCAATGGTTCTGTATTAGTTAGTTCTAAAAGGAAAAAAAGTGAGTGGGGGAAGGAGAAGCTATAAATTGTTTGTTAATTTTTTTCCCTTTCGTGTGAGGAGACCTTTAGCGAACTTCCCCTTTTGGTTTGTTTCTGGTTTCTGTCTGTGTTGACTGTTTTGGTATAATGATAGCAAAACCCCCCTCCCCATCATGCATGGCGTTAGGATTAAGCGCCATTTTCGACCGACTGACTGGGGGGTTCCAGTCCCCTTTTTCCCTCCTTTTCCTTCCATCCTTCCTTTATTCTCCCCCCCGGGGGTCCCCCGATGCGGGCTTTTGGGGGCCGCGCACTGGTTGGGGGGCCGTGATTTTTGCTGGATTTTCCGGGCCCGCTAAAATTTCGCGCACGCCTCTCCCACGGGAGGCATTCCCACTTTCCCGGGACCTCGCAGTCACGTGACCCGGGGGGGTAACTCTGTTCATGCCTTGGGGGGTGCTTAGAAAGGGTGTGGCCTTGAAAGACCATTCAGGAACACCCGGGTTTGGGGGAAACCTGATCACACGGTGTTTCAGAAATTTTTGGAGAGACAGGGGTGAAGGGAAACCTGGGAAACACAAAAAAAAAAAGGGAAACCCTGTGTTAAAAATCTCTTTTTATGCATTTGTTATATTGTGCCGTTGAAATGCTTTTTGCGACTTGCGTATGGGGTGTGGTTAAAAATTTGGGGTTTGGACATTATTTGTGTTGTCAAAATGTTTAATTGTGATTTGGTGTTGTGTGTGTTGGAATCTTATTTGTGTATGGGGGGGTCGGTAGAAAAAAGGGTGTGTTGTATCGTAATTTTTCTTGTGTGGTCCTTCGGGGCGTGTGAGGACACCCACTCCATTCACTCCCATCTAACCGATCCTGTCGGGGAAACCCCCGAGGTGGGGTCGTAATTTGTGGGGGCCTCCGGATGTAGGGGCTCTGACTGCTCTCTCGTTTTCGGAGTAAGCCCAGCCGTCTGTTTTGTATACGTTTATTATTTTGGGGGTTTTGTTTGTGGTGGTTGGCGGGGTGACTTATGTTAGGGATCCTGGTGCCTAAAAAACATCCCGGTGTGACTGGGATCGAGTCGAGACGGGGGGAATCGCCCATCCAAACCCTCTTTCCGCCGGGTGCCTTACCGGTACGGCCGTAGGACGCCTCTTGCCGCTTGTCCCCTTTCCTTTTGTATAAAGGGTTTTCTTTACCAGTGGTTGAGAAAGGGGGGTGTAGGACTTAAATGCCCAAAATTTTTTTTTTTTTTCCGGATTCCTTCGGTCATTTGGTTTTTTTTTTCGGGAGCCCCACCACACTTTCTTGTTGTGGAGCGCGGTGTTGCCAGAGTGGGAGCAGGGCTTTTTTTTTTTTTTTTTTTTGGGTGAGCCCCACCCCCTGTTGCTCGTGTTGGGGACGCGGTTTGCCGATGGAGCAGCCGAACATGTACGGGGACTTTTTTTTTTTATTTGCTGTTTCTCAGTCGTCCCCAAGAGACGAAAAAATTTCCGGGGGTAATTTTTTTATCAAGGGGAATTTTTCTTTTCCCCTTTTTTAGAACCGATGATATATTGAGGAAAAAGTCCGGTGCGGTGGAGGCACGCTGCGTCGAAAAGAAAGGTTTTTCAAAATTAGTCCCTACTATTAGACCAGTATTTCGAAAAAAGGATTATTACCTGCTGTAGCCAATATCCGGGGAGAAATTTCACTATTTTTTTCGTGGGATTTTCCCTGTGAGCCCCCGAGGGCACTTCGCTCGGAAGCGCAATTTTAAAGCAAAGCAACGGGGGTTTGTTGGCCAAAAAACCAAAACCCTTCTTCCCCCCATGTTCCCCTGAAGGGTAGCCCGGGAATTTTCCCTCAGGGGAAAAAGCGAACCCAAGGGCGGGCAAAGGGGGACCCCCCCGTGGGGGAGTGGTGAATCCTGCCCAAAAAATCCCCTCTGTCCGATTTTTTCTAGAGCAACAGCGCGGAGGTGCTGCCAACGGGAAACCCTTCGTAGGAAGAGGAAACGTACGAGGGAAAGGCAACCAACTAGGAAACTGAAAGGGGAGCTCTGCGCAGAGAGGAGATGACAACGAAATTGCGAGGGAAGAGTTTTTGGCGAAAGGAGGAGGCTGCCAACGGGGCCCTCAAAAAGGGGAGGCTGCCAACAGGAACCCTCCGTGGGGAAAGGCTAGGGTAGGATGGGCTCCGCAGAGGGGGAGCCGCAGACAGAACCTGCTAGGGAAAAAGGGAAAAAACTTTTTTTGGGACCCCCGAAACTGTAAGCGGGGGGGTGAAAAGGGGCTGAAGGTTGAGGTCAAAATTAAGGTTTCCAATTTCAGACCTAGGGGACATTGATATGTTTTTAAAGGGCTTTTGACAAGGTAGCACTTTTACCAATTGTCTGGGGAAAAAAAGGCCTGCACCTTTTTTCTGGATTTCAGGTACGCAGGGGGGTTGGGCTCACTAAAAATGAAACGCGTCTTATGCAGACTCTTTTGGCCTGCGTAACGTTTCCACCTACCCCAGAGCGTACGGGGGAAAAGTTCAGGTCCATAAAAAAATAACACGAACCTTCATCGTTGGGAGATGGCTGCGCAAAAGTGGGGTAGGGGTATTTGGCTAAGCTGGGCTTGGGGACTGATTCCATCGAACACACCAACACGGCCCCAAGTTAGGATCCGTATGGGCGAACAGCACCTCAGGTTTTCGGGGCTGCGTTTCATACGCTGGGGGTTTTTTGCTGAACCCCGTGGGGTTTAGGGGCACCGCCCAGATAGGGACAGGGGCCCCCCACAGGAAAATTTTGTGGGTAGTAAGGCCCCGAGACTGTTGGGGGTCGAAAAAGGAAAGGCATTCATGGGGGAACCCAGCACCCCGCGTTTTTTTCTTTTGGTCGCCCCGGGCCACTTGGGAAAAGCCAAACCCCGTTCAGGGGCTAGCCTTTCCCCCCCTCCCCCGGGCTAAGGGGGTTCCCCCCACCGGTGTAGGGGGCCCAGTTTTCTCTTTTTGGTTTTTCCTTGTCGACCCCCGGGTTCGGAGCATCACGTCTTTTGGAAAAAGGATTTTTTTTCCCCCTGACCCCCGGGGGGCCGTTATGAGTTCGGTTGGAGGTGGTTTCACCCCCCCCCGTCCCTATTTTTCCATCTCCCCCCCTACTTCGTGGCGAAGTGTGGGCCATCGCGGTGGAGCACCTTGTACCCCTTCATGGGGAATCCCCCTTTGGGGACGGACGCGTCAGTCTGTTCTACGGATCCCCCGTCGGGTGTGTGGGGTTACCACCGCGCCAAAGCTAAGAGCAGAGCGGAATTGTGTCCCGCTTCAGCCGATCTCAACGAGGTTCTGGCGGGGCTATCCTGCGCATGGTCCTCTTCGGGCCGGACTTGGATGTCCAACCCGGGGAACTGGAGATCGCCCCGCTCGCCAACCCAAGGGCTTAAACCCAAAAGGGATCCTCTTTGGGGTTTTTTCACCAGGCAGATCGTTGGCCAACACAAAGTATCCCCCAAAGCTTGGGGGAACTTCCCGGCGGGCCCCTTTCACCCTTGGCGGTCATAGGGGCTCCAATGGACTCTCAGCGAAAAAAACGGGGATTTCTCTGGCCGGGGGATGAATTCAGGAGGAAAATTTTTCCGATTGCGATGTTTGCCAACGGACAACCCAAGGGGTCGCTTGAACGTGTTCCCGGGTCGTCCCTTTGGGGCCATTCAGAAAGGTTTGGGTGTCGCCTGGTGGGCCCATTACCACCATCCGATCGCTCACCGTACATTTTGGTGGGGGACACCACTCGATACCCAGAGGGGCCCGCTTAGGCATCACCCCCTACTGTTGGAAGCCCCCGGCAGAATTGGACCGCACTGGGTCCCAAAGAAAAGTCCGGGGAATTTTGTACTGGAAGCGATCACATCCTTCCAGTGCCTGGACGATCCAGCCAGTCAGTCGTCGACTCATGTTAGGCAAGTGGAACTGCAGATCATGCGTTCACTTTTCGCCATATCAAGGGTTCTAGCAATACGGTGGCTGACTATCTCAGTCGAGCTCCGTAGTCCTGCACACCCATTGGGGAAATGGCATTCAGAGGGACAATTCCCCTCAGCCAGGTTATGTCCCCTTTTTGGTCTGTGTAGTGACAGTTGTCGGTAGTGAATCAATCACCTGTCCTCGGATTGCTACTTTTTTTGTTGGAAGGTTTGCATGTTGTTTGATAAATGTAAGTTTATGTATCCCCTGTGTATTTTATCATGAATGTTTGTATTGGATGTATCGTACTCTGTCGATCACAGAGGGTTGGGTTCGGTCCATAGTTGTGAATTTGCATCTGCGTCAAGGTTCAAAGGAGCACTGTACTCAGAGAAACAGATGTTTTAGAAGTGGGTTTGTCACGAGTTTGTCACGGGCCTATGACGATTGACCCATCTGGGGTGGCGGAATTATTCATTTATTTATTGTCGTTGCTGTGGTGGTGTATCCGTCCCTTATGTGGCTTGTAGTGCGTTTGCACCGTAATGTCGTTCAGCTCAGGTTAGGTTTACTTTCTCTCTCTCTCTCTCTAATTC
>CM031607.1:1454819-1552319 GCA_018398815.1 Conus ventricosus
TGATTGTGCCGGTAATATTTGCTTGCCACCATATGTAAAGCTATCACCATGTGGTTAGTCTTTGTTAACATCTACCACTTGTGTTCAACCTGACTTTTGCCAGTATGCAATTCTCTCTGTTAAGAGATAATTGAATGATAAATTTAGATCAGAAAAACAGTATGCCTGTACTAGGTGAAAACTGCTTTGCTGATTTATAAATACTGGCGATTGTTGGAATACTGTGTAGTGTATGACTTTAAGTCTACACCACATGTGTACTGGGCTAAGTGTATTCCAAGTTAATGTGATTTAATTCATAAGAAACACTGAAGAGTTATTTGACTGAAACTGTTAGCATTGTATTACTGTCTCCTACATTTTTGTAAGCTTTACTCAGCCTTTAAACAAAAGTGGAGATTGATAGTTATGGTAGAAACTCTACAATAGAGCAAACATTTGCTGGCCGAGTTCTCACACCTCTTCTAAAAGATAAGAGGGTAAATGTGTGAACTCAACAAGCCAGCCACTCAGCTACTTAACTACAGACCAGGTTCTCTTTATTGCAGACCTGGGACCGTGGCTACGCCAGAAAACCAGGGTTATGCCAGACACCGTGGCTACACCTTAAACTGGGGCTACGCTACAACCACTGTGCAAGACAGGTTGTGAAGACACACGACAGCCCAGCCATACAGCAACAGGTCTACACAGCAGGATCAGTCACCAGCCACCCGAGAGATCAACTATCCTCTCCAACTTAAGCTGAGTTATCATAATCCAAGTGGACTTCAACCCAATTAAGATCAATTCATTCAGAACTTACCCTCACTTTATGATGAAACAGTAAGAACATGTCTATGATTACCACTTTGGCTACTGCACCGGGTGTATGCAAGCAAAGTGGATGTGTATAAGAATATGCATTCAGAGTAACATTGACATGCCTACTGTATTCCAACTTAAGCTACTGCACTGTGTGTAAGTAAAGTTGGAGTGAGAAAGGGCACTTAATTTTGTGGCTCAATGAGACCTAAAACTCAGCCTATAGAACAGACATGCATATATACTTAGATAAGATAATGTTGCTTACTTACCCATGTGTAAGCAAGTAAAGATGACATGTGAAATTGCACTTAACTTGGTGTCGGTTCTCTGTTGTTCAATCAGTGTTGAATGTTTGAACCTCTCTCTTTAATTTTGTCTCTCAGAGCCACAAGTACTTAAAAAGTACAGGCCTAAGGAAACTTACCTCAGCACCACTACTGAGTATTTTAACACTGCCCAGAGTAACTATAAATTTTTTTCGATCACTAGTACCGGTTGCTCCTTCCACCACTGGTAAGAGACAGGGTGGAGGTGAAATGTTAATAATTTCTCATACAGAAATTACTCTAGTCTAAGCCCTTTCCCCCTTGAGGAACCCACCTACCATTTCCCAGCTCTTGTCACAACAGCATAGACATTATTAGGGTTTACAACAGCATTTGGCTTTGACCGTCCCATTACTGCACTAGACTTGGAGACTGGGACCGATTGAATCAATGAATGACAGACTCAGACTGGGACTACCTGTATTGTTAGTTTCCATAGAAATGTCAGTTTCTTTGAAGTGTATAAAAACTAATTTGAATTTATTATGGATGACAACCATCCCTACTAAAATAACTTTCAAGCAAGAACCACCAGCCATGGATTAACTACTAAAACTAAACGTTTGTTGAGAAGGAAACATCGTTTCTTTAAGAAATTGAAACTACATCCTAATTCAGAAAGATACGGGTTAGGTATAAACATATTAAGGGGAAGGTGTCAGAGAAAAATGTAGACTTGCTCACTCCATTATGTTAATTCGATGATTTCGGAAGGTGATCATCAAAAACAAGAAATTATGGTCTTCATAAGGATTTTCTTTCTTTTCTTTCTGCGTACGCAGGCTGATACTCCTGGGGCCCACTCCCTGTAAGCCAGGCAGTGGAGTTTGTGTGTATAACCCTTTTTTATCCCGCCATTAAGGCAGCCATACTCCATCTTCAGGGAATCACATAAGGAGTAAGAAACAGGACAACTTTGGGGATTCCAGACCTGAGAAATAACCAGAATAACCTAATACAGGCCCCCCTAAAGGGGAAAGAAAAACTTACTAAACAAGCAGTTTTGTTCAGTTTTCTCAAATCCCAAACCTTTAATTAATGTAGACTAAAAGGATGATGATAAACCCCGAAATGCAAAACATCAAAGTAAACAAAGCAGGAGTATTAAGTTACTGACCAATATCAATGAAAACAAAGCTTACTGGTCCCGATGGCGTTCCTGGCAAAGCTCTTAAAATTATTGCCAAAGGAATTGAGTGAGGTATACCAATTACTTTACCAAGCTTCACTGGGCCGGGTAATACCTGATGAGTGGCCCAGATGCGAGCATTGTTCCTTATTTTTAAAAGGGTGACAAAACAAAAGCAAAGGGAAATTTATAGACCTGTATCTCTTACATCCATATCAGCTAAATTACTGAACACATAATATATAGTATCATAATGGACCATTTTTGACAAATATGATTTCTAAATAAAGCCCAGCATGGTTTTTGACAGCGAAGGAGTTGTGAGACTCACTATAAACAACTCTCAATTTATTTTAGTAACTGTTTAAATAACAGCGCAAATAGATGCAATTTTATTAGACTTTTCTAAAGCCTTTGATAAGGTTGACCATGAGGGCCTGCTGCTTAAATTAGAACACATTGGCCCTTGACGGTTCTTTGCTAAAAGGGCTAGATTTATTCCCGTGGGGAAAAGCAGAAAGTTGTTGTGGAAGGTCCGTCATCCCATTGTAAACCAGTTCTTGTCAGGTTTAAACCCCAGGGACTGTTCTGGGGCCCTGTTGTTTTTTTTAATTTTTTATAAATGACATAAGTAGAAATCTCTCTCCTGGAAAATACTATAAGGCTTTTTTTCAGATGACAGTTAGTAATAGAACAATCAGAAGCAAGAAATGATACTCGCATTCTAACCAGAAGATCTAAAAAGCTTTACAAAGTGGGGAAAAAACTGGAATGGAATTTTTATCCCCAAAAGTGCCAAATGTTGCGTATATGTAACAAACGCTCACCAATTAGAACAGATTTTTCTATCCATAATACTATTCTTAAAAAAACTAAAGGCTGCAAAATTTTAGGCGTGATTATAGATAGTCGTCTCAAATGGAAAGAACATTACAATTTAGTATGTAAGAAAGCAAATAACATCTTAGCTTTCTTATACAGGAACATCAATGGACTGCCCCCAAAAGGTTAAAGACGACTGCTACAAAAACTGGTTAGACCAGTACGGAATATGGTTGCTCAGTTGGGATCCTTACCATCTAAAGGACATTGAAAACCTCGAAAAGATTCAGAAGAGAGCAGCACGGTTCGTAACAGGGAACCACATCAGAGAAAAGGGGAATACTAGGAAGAACATGAGGAATTAGAATGGAAACCCTTAGAAGAGAGAAGAGCTTTTATTAAACTTAAAACCTTTTCAAAGGCAGAGCTAAAGTAATTGATATTCCAATGGAACAACTAGTATTGAATAAAAGTAGCACCAGGAGTGGCGGTCAATGTTATACCATCCCCTGCAACAAATATTGACGCACTTACATTCTTTTTATCCCAGTTCTGTACGGCTGGGGAACTCACTGCCGGGTGCCATCAAGATTGCCACAAGTGCAATCTCATTCAAGGGACAAATTGATTCGACAGTTTTGAGATCTGCATATTGATGATTTTCTATTTTTATTTCCCCAGATATTTTTTTAAATCACCTGGGGCCTGAATTTGGCCATTGCTTTTTAAATCGAGTGCGACCCTTGTTGCCAAATTTGCTCCAGGGCCAACAGTCAGAGTCGCACTGTTTTATGTTATTTTATTTTTTTTTTTTAATATGCGCGCTGGGGGACCTACTCGTTTTTGGGTGAACCCAGTATTTTGGGAAAGGAAAGAAGAAGAAGAAAATTGGAAGAGCTTGGCTAGAATTCGGACAGACTCTAAGCCAGTGTCTGGACTGATCGGGGTACGGTAGAGTGCATGAACATATATTGCATGCGTTAAGTGACAAAATAACTCTTCCGAAGAGTGGATAAAGAACTAATCCAAGACCCAAATGTACGGTAAATACTTGTCTCAAAGTCTAAAAATCGTATCTGCGACTCCATTATTGTACCTACTCAGTGAATGCCAGACTAACACGACATTTGATATGTTATTCAACAGAGCACAGAGTGGCCGTTCTAAGGAAAATTATCTCTTAAGTGGCAACAAAATGTTCAGAAAAGCGCAAAGAGAAATCTAACCCTGCTTTCGTTACCGAGATCTTTGATTTACCTCTCTTCCGATGTTGTGGCTCACACAGAACAGCGACAATCGCTCCCGAGGGGCTTTAATTTACGTCACAAGTATTTGCGATTTTTTTTTTTCCCGCTGTATACAATAATCAAATTGTTTGAATAAACATCATTTCCCCCAGTACTGGAATTCTGTGCAGCTTCTAAAAATCTGTTCAGTTTGAAAAGTTAGCAAGAAAACGATTTTTGTTATAATCCTCAACTGATCCCCCGTGGGGGAATACCCTTGCAGACCTAACGCGGATCGATTTTAGCCTAGTTGCCTAATAAGAAAAGGGGGGGGGGGGGGGGGGGGGGGGCGTGTCGCGGTGGGTTTTGATCGATGGTCATTAGGCCTATCGGAAGGAAGAAGGATTTGCATATGTCGATGGGAGAGCACGACTATTGATCCTGAAATTTTGCGAATGAAAATATGAACATGTAGATTTTTTCGACTTTTTTTTTTTAAACGGTTCTTCTGCGATTTCTTTCGTATTAATGACTGTAGGTTACGGGATTTTAGTTTTTCGTCATAATTCATTCCATTACTTTTTTTTCAACAGTCTAGTAGCTCTACATGAGTTCTTTCAGGTAAAAAATTCAGTCAAAAATGCAAAATTTCCGTTTCCATATGACGTCTAATTGGTGCTCTGTGAAGTTTGTTTTTTGGAAAGCTGTAAACCACTTCTCATTTTCATTCCCAATATGAGAGATAACTGGTTTCTGTCTTCGTTTTCACTGTTCACCACTCCTGTTCAAAACTAGACCGCGTGCGTGGCATGGCAAAAGCGGTCTAGTGATAACAGCTGGGGTCAAATTTGTTTGGCAGACTTTCCCAATGGGCATCCGTCTTCTTTTGAAAGCACTAATTTCTCGGGGCTGTCACCACATTATCTGGAAGATTGTTCCATGTGCACACCACTCGCTACGCGAAGAAGCTGGAACGCATGTTCAGTCTGCAATGTTTTTTCTCTAGTTTTAGAGAGTTCTCTCTAGTGTCTCTACCTTGGTGGAGCTGGAGTTGTGGTCTGTCTGTGTCATATAAGCCTTGTACAAACTTGAAAGTGTCAATCATGTCACCTCTATTTCTGCGGTGTTCCAGGCTTGGCAGTTTAAGTGCTGCTAGACGCTCTGGACATGACTTTTCTTTCAGGGGACCAGTGAGTTTTGTTGCTCGACTTTGAACATCCTCCAGGTCAGCACACAGGGTTTTAAATCTTGGCTGCTACACAGCGTGATCATACTCAAGGACTGACCTCACAAGGGACTTTTAGAGTTGGACAAAGGTTTCTGGTGTAAGGTGATCGAAGGACCTTCTAATAACCCCAAGGATCTTATTAGCCTTTGCCGTTGCTTGTGCCACATGGTTCTTGAAACTAAGGTCCCTGTCCACCAACACTCCCAAGTCTCGCTCTACTTCACTCTCTTCCATTCTAATAGTGCAATCCTCACCCTCAGAGTTTTTGATGTTCATACAGTATGTTGCCTCTGTTCTGGAGTTACCAAGCCTAATCACACTGCATTTTTGAGGGTGGAACTTTAACTGCCAATCGGTTGACCACTTCTGGAGTCGGCTGAGATCTTCTTGAAGAGTTTCCTGCACATCACTGTTGTCATTTCGGGCAAAGATTTTTGTATCGTCAGCAAAAAGCTCAACATGACTCTGGACGTGTTGGGGCAAATCGTTAATGTACAACAGAAAAAGAACAGGCCCCAACGCACTGCCCCGTGGGATGCCGCTGGTCACATCTGCTTGGCCTGACTTTTTTTTTCTTTCTTTCTTTTTCATTTTTTTTTTCTTTCTTTCTTTCTTTTTTTTTTTTTTTTTGAGGTACTGCAATACTGTGTGGCAAAGTGGACTTAGGGCAAAGGCAAGAGCTCGATCGAAACCAAGGATTTTCAACTTCAATCTTATATATGTTGGATGCTCAATCTCATCTTCGTGCCTGCCACTTTGCACAGATTAATCATGCAGACTAAATCTGCTGGGTGTTGTGGATCAATAGAAGTAGCAGAGACAGCAAGCAACCAGCGCTCAGATCAGCCAGGCAAACAATCTTGAGACCAGACCAGAATCGATGTTTCTCTTCTCTTTTATGTCAGCAAGGATGGTCAGCAAGCATCTGTCAGCGAGACCGTCAGCAAGAACAACGCAAGAACAACAACCCTGAACCACAAACACACTCTCCTTTTATACATGCTCGTCGTCAATTGATCGGACGACCAACACTACCACATCACCCTAACAACATAACATCGAAACAAAATAATACTATAACAAACTATCGATAAACGCAATATAATAATCTAATTCTAACCAACAACTATTAAATGAAACTTAATCAAGTTTCCGATGATTTGCTTGCCTTCGTTCCTAAAACGAAATGTAAAAAAGCAAATCATCGTAGCAACTAACCCTTAGCAACTGTATCAAAATTTATATTCCCAAATAATTGATTTCTCTTCTTCGTTGATATTTTCGTTATTGATGTATGATTTATGTTTGAACTAAAAACAGCTTAATGTTTGCTTGTTTCGATATAACTTATATTTACCTATCTTCCATGGAAACATATGTTCTATTTTGGATCTACAATCTGATCTTTATGATTAAAGAGCGTTTGACGTCATTCGTTTGTTAAGAGTGATTTTTCCTGTAATAATGGCTGAAAACATCGTAAATAACTTTTCTTCACTTCTCCACATTTGCCCCTACTCTTGTTTTTCAATGCCCTCATTGAATCGAAAGTTGGGACAGGTGCTAGGATGGGTATATAACTCCACTTCCTAGTCAATTTCCTGTTATTAGGGTTACTGCCCCTTCCTAAAAAAAATATAAAGCAAAATTTAATAATATTCAAACACTTTTCTCCTTCCCCTCTCTCGGTTATTCAAGGTCCTCCTTGAATGAAAAGAATAGAGTATATTTGATACTTCTTATTCTTTTTAAAGAGATTAGGACAATTTGATTCATATCGCTATCTTTAATAGGCAATATGATAATCAAATAGAAGGGGAAAAATCCCGATTATTCACAAGACATGCTGTCTTTTCATTCAGCTTGCGTTGTTGTTTAAACAAGGCAAACCGAAATGAAAGATTCAAACTGCGTTATTTTGTAAATAAGGCGAGTTTGAAACAAGAGGAAGAAAGGGCAATTTAACAAAGGCACTTTACGACTTATTATTTCAGGAGAAGATTTGATTCTAGTGCGTTATTTTAGAAATAAGGCACTGAGAATCAAAAGGAGAACAGGGAGAAGGAATTTCTGTCATTCTTATCATTCTGTAGCCACACCACTCACGAAAGAATAAGAATATTATTTCCATGGAAGATTTGCTAAAAAAAAATGAACGTTGTCAAAAGAGAAAAAATGTAAACATGTTTCTATATTTGCTAAAAATGGACATTGTCAAAAGACTATAAAATTTAAACTGTTATCAAAGATAAACTTCTCGAAAAAAATATTAAAGTTCTTGCTGACTTTTGCTTTTCCTTTCTCCAAATGTCTCTTGTTTTTACGAATGCCTATTTTCTAATCTAACCACTGTTAAGAGTCTTCCTTTTTTTTTCTTTTCTTCTTCTTCTTACAAAAAAATACTGGATTTTCAGAATAGACGTCTTGCTTTGCTGGCAAGTCTTACGGATCTTCTAGGCAGTAGAACTGGTGTAGGCAGCAGATATGGTTTCTTTTCGGGAGCCTGGGGAAATGGTTGCATCGTTAGTGAAGCCATCAGGGATATGAAGTCAGTCTTCGGGCTTGAGACTTTGATTGTCGCAATAGAGAAGGCAGGGATGTGTTGACGGGAGATCGTACGAGCGATGCCCTTGGTAGACATCTTCTTCTTCTTGATTTCTTGCGCTAAGAGTTGAAGGGTTGGAGGAAGGTTTGAAGCATTGTTCAGGCAGGGTTCCAAGACGTTCATCCCCAGCAGTACTGGGACTCGTTCCTTCTTCTCCCTCATAAATGGCTCCGTAGGCGTTTTGACTACGAAGACCGGGGTGTTTGAGCAGAGGGTATTGAAGACTGTATGTCGACCAAGTAGATGGCGGAGTAGGGCACCTCTGCCCCTTCACTGCTCGTATTTTGACGAGGCCATCTTCTTGTCGAAGATTCTTGAGATTTCTTGCAGCCCAAGCTTCTGTGACAGTCGTTACTTCGCTGCCCGTGTCCACGAGAGCCTGTGTCGTCCTGCCGTTAATCTTGATTTCAGTCGTCGGACATCTTCGGCGAGGTTTGTCTTCGTTTCTTCCTTTGATGCGCAGCCTTTTGCTGCGAACTTGACTTCTTCTATTGTTGTTGACTGCTTCTTCTTCCTCCCCCCCGCTGCCTGGTTTTCCATAAAGCAGGGGGTTACTCGTTTCCCTGCATCCTGTAGCCCTGTTGATTTTGTCTTTGCTGCCTTTGGAGATACTGTGTCTTGCTCGGCAGTTTGCTTGGACGTGTCCCTTGCGCTGGCACCACCAGCACGTCCGTGTAGACTGGGAAGCTGGCTGGTGGGTGAAGGAAGACTGATGGGAATGCATTCTGGGAGGGGACATCGCTGGTTGCTGCCGACTTCTAGGGGCATTGACGTGCTGCTCTTCTATGCTGCGTGTAGGTGTTGCTTGAGGGCTTCTGTCTTCAGAGTCAGCGCCGATATTTTCTCCTCCAGCCGCTGCAGCATGTCGGGGCCCAGTGATGTCTGTTCGATGGCATTCTCGGCGATGGAGTCTTCCCTCATCCATCGTTGTGCTTCCTTTGTTGCTTCTATGAGGTAGCCCGGGGGTGTTCCCTTGTAAACCGCTTCATGTCCCTCTTCAAGGATGCCGGGTGCAGGCGTTGACGAATGCGTCCGAAGTAATGTTGGCTCGAGAGGCGCGTCAGGATTCGCCTCGTAGATCTTGACCCATAGCATGCGGAGTGTTGATGCGTATTCGCTATAGACTCGCCCTACCAAGCTGTCGCCTGAAGAAGGTCGCCGTCAGTGTTGAGTGATCTTTTTGTTCCCCCATTCTTGTTCAAGAATCTTGATTATTTTCTCAGCTGAGTTGATCTCCCCTGCTTCCCGTGTCAGGATCTCTTGTTTGGCTCGTCCGTCAAGTGAGTTCAGAAGCCCAGCTTGCCGCTAAACGGTCTGGGATGGGCTGAAGTTGCAGGATGAGGCGCACCTCTCGGGCGAAGTCTTCCACGTCGCCATCGCCTGAAAATTTACGCAGCTTGTAGAGTCTGCAGGGGTTGCTGTGTTGCTGGAACTGGTCGCCAGCATCGGTGTTGTGTTGATCTTGGGGTTCGCCAATGGTCATCATCTCTTCAATGATGTCCATAATCTAATCTGAAGAAGCTGGTCTGGACCGCAGCCGGCTTACTGAGTCTGGTCTGCTGTCAATATAGGCTTTACTTCTATATTATGATCCACAATCCCACTTCTGACACCAAAAATCTGTGGCAAAGTGGACTTAGGGCAAAGGCAAGAGCTCGATCGAAACCAAGGATTTTCAACTTCAATTTATATATGTTGGATGCTCAATCTCATCTTCGTGCCTGCCACTTTGCACAGATTAATCATGCAGACTAAATCTGCTGGGTGTTTGTGGATCAAATAGAAGTAGCAGAGACAGCAAGCAACCAGCGCTCAGATCAGCCAGGCAAACAATCTTGAGACCAGACCAGAATCGATGTTTCTCTTCTCTTTTATGTCAGCAAGGATGGTCAGCAAGCATCTGTCAGCGAGACCCGTCAGCAAGAACAACGCAAGAACTGCGCAAGAACAACAACCCTGAACACACAAACACACTCTCCTTTTATACATGCTCATCGTCAATTGATCGGACGACCAACACTACACATCACCCTAACAACATAACATCGAAACAAAATAATACTATAACAAAACTATCGATAAACGCAATATAATAATCTAATTCTAACCAACAACTATTAAATGAAACTTAATCAAGTTTCCGATGATTTGCTTGCCTTCGTTCTAAAACGAAATGTAAATAAGCAAATCATCGTAGCAACTAACCCTTAGCAACTGTATCAAAATTTATATTCCCAAAATTGATTTCTCTTCTTCGTTGATATTTTCGTTATTGATGTATGATTTATGTTTGAACTAAAAACAGCTTAAATGTTTGCTTGTTTCGATATAACTTATATTTACCTATCTTCCATGGAAACATATGTTCTATTTTGGATCTACAATCTGATCTTTATGATTAAAGAGCGTTTGACGTCATTCGTTTGTTAAGAGTGATTTTTCCTGTAATAATGGCTGAAAACATCGTAAATAACTTTTTCTTCACTTCTCCACACCTGCTTGGCCTGACTTTGTTCCGTTGATATTGAAGCTCTGCACTCTGTTGGTCAGGAAATCTTGGATCCATTGAAGGACTTTACCCTTTATTCCATGGGCTCCGACTTTTGCTATCAGTCTGCGGTATGGGACGCTGTCAAAAGCCTTCATAAAATCCATGTATATGGCATCAATAACACCTCAGCATCTAAGGTCACTGTCCTGAATGTTTTGTTGTTGTTGTTTTTTGCCTGAAGAAGACTCAAGAGGTCAAAATGCATTGTATTGTCATGTACTTTGTTTGTCTATGTCCTTGGCGGTAACTAATTCTTTCTCTTTCTAATTAAAAAAAATCCAGGTTTATCAATATACGAGAATATTCTTTTCACACGTCCAATTGTGGCAAAGTGGACTTAGGGCAAAGGCAAGAGCTCGATCGAAACCAAGGATTTTCAACTTCAATCTTATATATGTCGGATGCTCAATCTCATCTTCGTGCCTGCCACTTTGCACAGATTAATCATGCAGACTAAATCTGCTGGTGTTGTGGATCAATAGAAGTAGCAGAGACAGCAAGCAACCAGCGCTCAGATCAGCCAGGCAAACAATCTTGAGACCAGACCAGAATCGATGCTTCTCTTCTCTTTTATGTCAGCAAGGATGGTCAGCAAGCATCTGTCAGCGAGACCCGTCAGCAAGAACAACGCAAGAAACACTGCGCAAGAACAACACAACCCAAGAACCACCCGAACACACAAACACACTCTCCTTTTATACATGCTCGTCGTCAATTGATCGGACGACCAACACTACCACATCACCCTAACAACATAACATCGAAACAATCTAACGACCGACTCTACGACATCATCCTACCAACATGACATCGAAGCAAAATAATACTATAACAAACTATCGATAAACGCAATATAATAATCTAATTCTAACCAACAACTATTAAATGAAACTTAATCAAGTTTCCGATGATTTGCTTGCCTTCGTTCCGAAAACGAAATGTAAACAAGCAAATCATCGTAGCAACTAACCCTTAGCAACTGTATCAAAATTTATATTCCAAATAATTGATTTCTCTTCTTCGTTGATATTTTCGTTATTGATATAGGATTTATGTTTGAACTAAAAAACAGCTTAAATGTTTGCTTGTTTCGATATAACTTATATTTATCTATCTTCCATGGAAACATATTCTATTTTGGATCTACAATCTGATCTTTATGATTAAAGAGCGTTTGACGTCATTCGTTTGTTAAGAGTGATTTCTCTTGTAATAATGGCTGAAAAAATCGTAAATAACTTTTCTTCACTTCTCCACATCTGCCTCCTACTCTTGTTTTTCAATGCCCTCATTGAATCGAAAGTTGGGACAGGTGCTAGGATGGGTATATAACTCCACTTCCTAGTCAATTTCCTGTATTAGGGTTACTGCCCCTTCCAAAAAAATATAAAGCAAAATTTAATAATATTCAAACACTTTTCTCCCTCCCCCCTCTCTCGATTATTCAAGGTCCTCCTTGAATGAAAAGAATAGAGTATATTTGATACTTCTTATTCTTTTTAAAGAGATTAGGACGATTTGATTCATATTGCTATCTTTAATAGGCAATATGATAATCAAATATTAATAGAAGGGGAAAATCCGATTATTCACAAGACTGCTGTCTTTTCATTCGGCTTGCGTTGTTGTTTAAACAAGGCAAACCGAAATGAAAGATTCAAACTGCGTTATTTTGTAAATAAGGCGAGTTTGAAACAAGGGGAAGAAAGGGCAATTTAACAAAGGCACTTTACGACTTATTATTTCAGGAGAAGATTTGATTCTAGTGCGTTATTTTATAAATAAGGCACTGAGAATCAAAAGGAGAACAGGGAGAAGGAATTTCTGTCATTCTTAATCATTCTGTAGCCACACCACTCACGAAAGAATAAGAATATTATTTCCATGGAAGATTTGCTAAAAAAACAATGAACGTTGTCAAAGAGACAAAAATTTAAACATGTTTATATATTTGCTAAAAATGGACATTGTCAAAAGACTATAAAATTTAAACTTTTATCAAAGATAAACTTCTCGAAAAAAAATATTAAAGTTCTTGCTGACTTTTGCTTTTCCTTTCTCCAAATGTCTCTTCTTTTTTTTTCGATTAAAGTTCTTGCTGACTTTTGCTTTTCCTTTCTCCAAATGTCTCTTCTTTTTCCGAATGCCTATTTTCTAATCCTAACCACTGTTGAGTCTTCCTTTTTTTTTTCTCTCTTTCTTCTTCTTCTTACAAAAATTACTGGATTTTCAGAATAGACGTCTTGGTTTGCTGGCAAGTCTTACGGATCTTCTAGGCAGTAGAACTGGTTAGGCAGCAGATATGGTTTCTTTTCGGGAGCCTGGGGAAATGGTTGCGTCGATAGTGAAGCCATCAGGGTTATGAAGTCAGTCTTTGGGCTTGAGACTTTGTCGCAATAGAGAGGGCAGGGATGTGTTTGACGGGAGATCGTACGAGTGATGCCTTGGTAGACATCTTCTTCTTCTTGATTTCTTGCGCTAAGAGTTGAAGGGTTGGAGGAAGGTTTGAAGCATTGTTCAGGCAGGGTTCTAAGACGTTCATCCCCAGCAGTACTGGGACTCGTTCCTTCTTCTCCCTCATAAATGGCTCCGTAGGCGTTTTGACTACGAAGACCGGGGTGTTTGAGCAGAGGGTATTGAAGACTTGTATGTCGACCAAGTAGATGGCGGAGTAGGGCACCTCTGCCCCATTCACTGCTCGTATTTTGATGAGGCCATCTTCTTGTCGAAGATTCTTGAGATTTCTTGCAGCCCAAGCTTCTGTGACAGTCGTTACTTCGCTGCCCGTGTCCACGAGAGCCTGTGTCGTCCTGCCGTTAATCTTGATTTCAGTCGTACGGACATCCGGCGAGGTTTGTCTTCGTTTCTTCTTTGATGCGCAGCCTTTTGCTGCGAACTTGACTTCTTCTATTGTTGTTGACTGCTTCTTCTTCCTCCCCCCGCTGCCTGGTTTTCCATAACAGCGGGGGTTACTCGTTTCCCTGCATCCTTAGCCCTGTTGATTTTGTCTTTGCTGCCTTTGAAGATACTGTTGTCTTGCTCGGCAGTTTGCTTGGACGTGTCCCTTGCGCTGGCACCACCAGCACGTCCGTGTAGACTGGGAAGCTGGCTGGTGGGTGAAGGAAGGCTGATGGGAATGCATTCTGGGAGGGGACATCGCTGGTTGCTGCCGACTTCTAGGGGCATTGATGTGCTGCTCTTCTATGCTGCCGTATAGGTGTTGCTTGAGGGCTTCGTCTTCAGAGTCAGCGCCGATATTTTCTCCTCCAGCCTCTGCAGCATGTCGGGGCCCAGTGATGTCTGTTCGATGGCATTCTCGGCGATGGAGTCTTCCCTCATCCATCGTTGTGCTTCCTTTGTTGCTTCTATGAAGGTAGCCCGGGGGTGTTCCCTTGTAAACCGCTTCATGTCCCTCTTCAAGGATGCCGGGTGCAGGCCGTTGACGAAGGCGTCCCGAGTAATGTTGGCTCGAGAGGCGCGTCAGGATTCGCCTCGTAGATCTTGACCAATAGCATGCGGAGTGTTGATGCGTATTCGCCTATAGACTCGCCCCTACCAAGCTGTCGCCTGAAGAAGGTCGCCGTCAGTGTTGAGTGATCTTTTTGTTCCCCCCCTTCTTGTTCAAGAATCTTGATTATTTTCTCAGCTGAGTTGATCTCCCCTGCTTCCCGTGTCAGGATCTCTTGCTTGGCTCGTCCGTCAAGTGAGTTAAGAAGCCAGCTTGCCGCTAAGCGGTCTGGGATGGGCTGAAGTTGCAGAATGAGGCGCACCTCTCGGGCGAAGTCTTCCACGTCGCCATCGCCTGAAAATTTACGCAGCTTGTAGAGTCTGCAGGGGTTGCTGTGTTGCTGGAAACTGGTCGCCAGCATCAGTGTTGTGTTGATCTTGGGGTTCGCCAATTGGTCATCATCTCTTCAATGATGTCCATAATCTAATCTGAAGAAGCTGGTCTGGACCGCAGCCGGCTTACTGAGTCTGGTCTGCTGTCAATATAGGCTTACTTCTATATTATGATCCACAATCCCACTTCTGACACCAAAAATCTGTGGCAAAGTGGACTTAGGGCAAAGGCAAGAGCTCGATCGAAACCAAGGATTTTCAACTTCAATCTTATATATGTCGGATGCTCAATCTCATCTTCGTGCCTGCCACTTTGCACAGATTAATCATGCAGACTAAATTGCTGGGTGTTGTGGATCAATAGAAGTAGCAGAGACAGCAAGCAACCAGCGCTCAGATCAGCCAGGCAAACAATCTTGAGACCAGACCAGAATCGATGCTTCTCTTCTCTTTTATGTCAGCAAGGATGGTCAGCAAGCATCTGTCAGCGAGACCGTCAGCAAGAACAACGCAAGAACAACTGCACAAGAACAACAACCAAGAACCACCCCGAACACACAAACACACTCTCCTTTTATACATGCTCGTCGTCAATTGATCGGACGACCAACACTACCACATCACCCTATACAACATAACGTCGAAACAAATCTAACGACCGACTCTACGACATCATCCTACCAACATGACATCGAAGCAAAATAATACTATAACAAACTATCGATAAACGCAATATAATAATCTAATTCTAACCAACAACTATTAAATGAAACTTAATCAAGTTTCCGATGATTTGCTTGCCTTCGTTCCTAAAACGAAATGTAAACAAGCATAATCATCGTAGCAACTAACCCTTAGCAACTGTATCAAAATTTATATTCCCAAATAATTGATTTTCTTCTTCGTTGATATTTTCGTTATTGATATATGATTTATGTTTGAACTAAAAAAACAGCTTAAATGTTTGCTTGTTTCGATATAACTTATATTTATCTATCTTCCATGGAAACATATTCTATTTTGGATCTACAATCTGATCTTTATGATTAAAGAGCGTTTGACGTCATTCGTTTGTTAAGAGTGATTTCTCTTGTAATAATGGCTGAAAAAATCGTAAATAACTTTTCTTCACTTCTCACATCCTTGCTGACCATCCTTGCTGACATAAAAGAGAAGAGAAGCATCGATTCTGGTCTGGTCTCAAGATTGTTTGCCTGGCTGATCTGAGCGCTGGTTGCTTGCTGTCTCTGCTACTTCTATTGATCCACAACACCCAGCAGATTTAGTCTGCATGACAAATCTGTGGCAAAGTGGACTTAGGGCAAAGGCAAGAGCTCGATCGAAACCAAGGATTTTCAACTTCAATCTTATATATGTCGGATGCTCAATCTCATCTTCGTGCCTGCCACTTTGCACAGATTAATCATGCAGACTAAATCTGCTGGGTGTTGTGGATCAATAGAAGTAGCAGAGACAGCAAGCAACCAGCGCTCAGATCAGCCAGGCAAACAATCTTGAGACCAGACCAGAATCGATGCTTCTCTTCTCTTTTATGTCAGCAAGGATGGTCAGCAAGCATCTGTCAGCGAGACCCGTCAGCAAGAACAACGCAAGAACAACTGCGCAGGAACAACAACCCAAGAACCACCCCGAACACACAAACACACTCTCCTTTTATACATGCTCGTCGTCAATTGATCGGACGACCAACACTACCACATCACCCTAACAACATAACATCGAAACAAATCTAACGACCGACTCTACGACATCATCCTACCAACATGACATCGAAGCAAAATAATACTATAACAAACTATCGATAAACGCAATATAATAATCTAATTCTAACCAACAACTATTAAATGAAACTTAATCAAGTTTCCGATGATTTGCTTGCCTTCGTTCCGAAAACGAAATGTAAACAAGCAAATCATCGTAGCAACTAACCCTTAGCAACTGTATCAAAATTTATATTCCCAAATAATTGATTTCTCTTCTTCGTTGATATTTTCGTTATTGATATATGATTTATGTTTGAACTAAAAAAACAGCTTAAATGTTTGCTTGTTTCGATATAACTTATATTTATCTATCTTCCATGGAAACATATTCTATTTTGGATCTACAATCTGATCTTTATGATTAAAGAGCGTTTGACGTCATTCGTTTGTTAAGAGTGATTTCTCTTGTAATAATGGCTGAAAAAATCGTAAATAACTTTTCTTCACTTCTCCACACAATCATTTAATTTTCTGTGTTGGTTGTTCTTTGGATTTGAGTGTCAACTGATAGAGAGCTATCAAAGTCACTCAAAGGTCCTCATTTTTACATGAAGAGTGTGTGTGTGTGTGTGTGTGTGCGTGTGTGTGTGTGTGTGTGTGTGTGTGTGCGAGAGAGAGAGAGAGAGAGAGAGAGAGAGATCAAATTTCATGTGATATCCCTTTGCAGGATTATTATTATTAGCAAATATGAAGAACTTTAAACACGTTAAAACAGATATTCCGTGTATCCGACCACTCCTGCATTTATGTGTTTGCATTTCCATAGATATTTGTTTCATCCGCAAACATTTTGTATGTACTTTTTACGCAGTGTTGCAGTTAGGTCCAAGAATACTGCCTTCTGGAATACCACTAAGAATTTCGACATGGAAGATTTACTATTACCTATTCTAACAACCTGAAATATATAACAGGCAGAAATGGATCACCTAATTCATCACACACACACACACACACACACACACACACACACACACACACACACACACACACACACACACATACACACACACACACACACACACACACACACACACACACACACGTCAAAACAAAACAAAAACGTCCTGTTCAATGTAATACCATTAATAATTCCATGTGGTGTCATTTTCGACGGCAATCTCTTGTGTCACACATCACCCATCATTTTTAATAATGTTCTAAGTTACCTGCAAAAGTTGCGTCACACATGACGACTAAAGCCGTGCTGGTATTCTATTCCGCCTACAAGCTATTATCAGTCAAGTGTGCAACAACTGCATCTCTTTTGGCGGATTTCAATACTTTACATCATACACAAGTTAAACTCACTAGTCTATAATTTGCAGGATCTGTTTCAGAATTTTTTTCTTTCTTTATTTTTTTTTCTTCAAAAACAGCTTTGGCCTCAACTTCTCCCCCCTCCCCCTCCCCCCCAGTCATCTAGAATACAATCACACTCAAAGGATTTGTTATATACAATACTGAAGGGAAGAGCCAATTCGTGGTTCATTTTTTTTCCCATTCTTTGGCTGTGTTTTTCTTATGTCGCATATGTTTGTGATCTTTGATTTAGATCATACCTCAAGATTTAGTACATTACTTACGTCTTTGTTTTTATATAAACACACTGACAGAAAAACGAATGAATAAATAAATAAACAGATAAAACGAAAAGAAAAAAAATCACGATGACTTTCTGCTTTATCTTGATCGCCAGCAGCTGAACTGTTTTTCAGGACACCAGTTCCTACCCTTTAGTTTTTTTTTTCTTGTACGTATTTTCAAAAGACCTCTGATTGTTGTATACAAATGTTAGCAAATGTTCATTCATAGTTCCTTTCAGAGCGTATGTGTGAGGAAGCGCGCGTACACCCGAGCGCGTATGTGTGTGTGTGTGTGTGTGTGTGTAATTGAACTTGAACTTGAACTTGAGGTGTTTGAGGCCTCGTTGTACGCCTGTTCACCTTCGAGACTTGTAGTGTACACCTAAGAACATGCATGCGTTGGGTTTCTAATAATACTGGCACTACCTTCGAGAGGGATTACGATGGTTCTCTCAGGCAGCTAGTGAAGGGTTTTTCATTATTTATAATATATTTCCCCCATCTTCTTCATCTTCATTTTTTTTCCCCTAAAATTTCAAATCTTTGCCAAATCATTGCTATAACGACTGAAGAATTGTTAGCCTGCACTTGTTTTCCCCCACTACTTTAATTGTTCAGCATAATACTGGCACTACCACCACCTATTCGTAGCACACTGGATTGAACTTTGAAGGAAGGCTGTTCCAGCGGGCATCCAGTCTGGACTTGAAGGTGTTCAATGTTGGAGCTGTAACTATGTGAGCTGGGAGGCTATTCCAGGAGTTTATGACTCGGTGAAAAAGTTACTTCTAACTTGTAGCCTACAATGTCCTTTGACTAGTTTCAGACTGTTACCCCTTGTTTCTCTGCTGTCAAACAACTGAAACTGAGGGTTCTTCACCCTGTACACGCCATGCACATATTTGTACAAGTCTATCATGTCACCTGGAGCCCGTCATATTCAAGACTGGGAAGGTATAGTATGGCCAAGCGTTCTGGTTAGGGTTTGTCCTCGAGTGATGAAAGGAGCTTTGTTGCTCTGCGTTGACCATCCTCCACCTCAGCACACGAAGTCTTGTGGTGTGGTTGCCAAGCCGAGTGTCCATACTCCAGGACTGGTCTTACACGTCAATGAATTAGGTAACCAAATAATCGTAGCCTGATTTAATTTTTAGGACAGTTTTAACGGTCAACATCTTGGGAATACGCATGTCTTTTGTTTTGAACAGTACTCATCAAATCTTCAAGACTGACCAGCCTTAAATTACTATTCATGTCTGATCGGTCTACATCCTTGAAATTTGTTCTCAGTGAGTCACCTTCGTTCAAGTTAAATTTGTATTTAAAAAAATCACTTTTACTCTGGGTATACAGAGCTAAAATAACAGTGTGTCGTGGTCACTTTTGCCAAGGGGAACTAAATGAATAATACTCAGTCCATTATCATTCACCAGAACAATGACAAAGTTGTCTATGGTGTCCACCCAATGTTTGCCAAGCTGCTGCTGCTGTGCCAGAGAAAGAGGATCAGGAGACCTTCAACCTGCCAGACGATGGGAAGAAGAACTTGGAAGATCAGATGTAAGTGTGTGTGTGTGTGTGTGCGTGTGTGCACATGTGTGTGTGTGTGGTGTGTGCGTTCGCGCACATGCGTGATGCTTGTGTGTGTGTGTGTGTGTGTACGTGCGCGCACATGCGTGGTGTTTGTGTGTGTGCATGTGTGTGTGTGTGTGTGTGTGTGTGTGTGTGCTTGCACGCACATGCATGGTGTGTGTGTGTGTGTTTCTGTGTTGATGTGCTTTCTGTTTGATGTTGGCAAGAGCTTAGAACTATTTATAGATTAAGTAACATAAAAATCCATTATCATTATTATGTGATGGTGTGGAGGGGTAAGGGGTGTGCAGGTGAAGACAGGCAGATGGTGAGAAGTGCAGGAGCCAAGGGACAACAGCCAGTCAAGAAGACGCAGTGGACGACGTGAAGTTTTTCAGAAAATTTCTTCTTTTATTTCTCTCCCATGGCTAGGAGCTCAAACCAGGAACGCAGCCTGGGAACTCTCTCGCTCTCAGCACTCAGCGCACTGAGCGCGCCCTCTCTCTGCCTCTCACGCCAGTCGCTCACATCATGGAACTCTCTAGGGGAACACTCTCTCTTCTCACACAACGCTCGACTTTTATAAGCATGTACCGAGCCGCAAAGCCAGTACCACGGTGCCAGACACGAACCGGGCCTCGCGAGGCCGGAACCAACAGAAATTTGTGTTTTCTCTGGCAGCTTCAGTGTTGTCTGGCTCGCTATCCGTTCAAACTATTAACACATATTTACTATCGATGAAAACCTCAGAACACAAGGAATAAAATGCAGTAAGTCACATTTGACAAATGTGTTCCTGTACTAAATCATTGCTGATTAATGTCCCAGCGTGAAGCCACTTTTAACAAGCTTACGTCATATTTTCCTTTATTTCGATGAAAAATACCAAACAGCGTGAAATAATTTTGTAATGAATAAAAAGCTGGCATCTCGCTCTTTTCATACATATAAACTTCATTTTCCGAGACAGTGTCTAAGTGGAGAATTCTGTTGTTAAAAATTACTAGAAAACACAGCTGACTTTTCACTTCGCCGGGCCGTCGGCGCCTACTGTTGACACAATTTTCAACTGAAAAATACTCTGTTGAAACGGTCTGTTAAATAATAAATTCTACACATTTTCAGTTGTATTCGTAACAGAAATGCAGTCATAAGCAAGATTTCGATCGGGAAGTCCAAATTTCATGAAACGACAATTCAGATCAAAACTCCGACAGTAAACAAAGAAGGCGACTCTCTAAAGGGACCGGCGCTGTCGGTCATTTCGTATAGTCGCAAGCTTGTACAGAAAAGATCATAGGCATGCGATATACGAAATGAAAGCTTATGGACTTTACTCTTAACATGCATATTCAGATTCTTCGGTTTTCCTCTTACTTTTTGTAAAATCAAGAATTATTCAATATTCATTCAGCAGACAATTGAAAATGGCGCCAAGATTGCTCGTGCAAAATACCAGTTTAGAGAAAATATGGGCTTCTCAGCCCAGTACGGTTGTAATGAATCAAATACATTAATTTTTGTGACTTTAGTGACGTACATACAACTATGTAGGTTCTGAGGTATTCATGATTTAAAGAATTTACACAATAAAAAAATGAGATTCGACCAAGGGAGGTAAGGGGAAGATAACTCTCGAACAAAACATTTTCATCCACGAAAAGTAACCAAACGAAACACTGTTAGCACCCGGCTACAATTATTATTACTATTATTGTTTTTGTTGAGATAAAACTCCATTGTTATTATCATTATCATAACTATTATTATTATTATTATTATTTTGGCGGTGTTTGTTTCTTGTTATTACAATCTTACACCACGATTTAATCCCATGTTTTATTTGATTTTTCTTTTTTCATTTTTCTTTTCTTTTGTTTTGATTTGGTATGTTTGACTACGAAGGGGTAGATTCGCTTCTTTAGTTATGTCCCCCTCTTTGTTTAGTTATTTCTTTAGTTGTGCAAGCCAGTGAGGGGAAAAATTCATGCAACAAGTATTAATCGCACTTTGCTAATGAACTTGAAGTGCATATGAACTAAATGTGTGCACAGAGTGTTTATATGTGCCATACAGTGTGCACACCGTCTGTCAGTTATGAATGCATCATATATATTTTATCCTTGTATGTGTGTGTGTGTGTGTGTGTGTGTGTGTGTGTTACACAGGTTACCAGCTTCATAGCTGAGAATTCTCTGTTTATGGCCGTGGCACCAAAGTTGATAGAGCTGTCTCAGACTTGCCAGGGACAGGTACACTCTGCAGCAACTGAGCATGGAGCCAAGTACAGCATCTTACAGACTGAAATATGGAGTGGCCAAGACCTTGACAGGAGAACCCAATTATGTTAATTCGATGATTTCGGAAGGTGATCATCAAAACAAGAAATTATGGTCTTACATAAGGAGTAAGAGACAGGACAACATTGGGATTCCAGACCTGAGAAACAACCAGAATAACCTAATACAGGACCCTGAAGGGAAAGCAAACTTATTAAACAAGCAGTTTTGTTCAGTTTTCTCAAATCCCAAACCTTTAATTAACGTTAGACTAAAGGATGATGATAAACTCCCTGAAATGCTAAACATCAAAGTAAACAAAGCAGGAGTATTTAAGTTACTGACCAATATCAATGAAAACAAAGCTACTGGTCCCGATGGCGTTCCTGGCAAGCTCTTAAAATTATGTGCCAATGAATTGAGTGAGGTATACCAATTACTTTACCAAGCTTCACTGGACCAGGAGTAATACCTGATGAGTGGCGAGATGCGAGCATTGTTCCCTTATTCAAAAAGGGTGACAAAACAAAAGCAGAGAACTATAGACCTGTATCTCTTACATCCATATCAGCTAAACTACTTGAACACATAATATATAGTAGCATAATGGACCATCTTGACAAATATGACTTCTTAAATAACGCCCAGCATGGTTTTAGACAGCGAAGGAGTTGTGAGACTCAACTTATAACAACTCTCAATGATTTTAGTAACTGTCTTAACAACAGACAGCAAATAGATGCAATTTTATTAGATTTTTCTAAAGCCTTTGATAAGGTTGACCATGAGGGCCTGCTGCTTAAATTAGAACACATTGGCATTGGCGGTTCTTTGCTAAATGGGCCAGATCATTCCTCGTTGGGAGAACGCAGAAAGTTGTTGTGGAAGGGTCGTCATCCCATTGTAAACCAGTCTTGTCAGGTGTACCACAGGGAACTGTTCTGGGGCCCTTGTTTTTCTTAATTTATATAAATGACATAAGTAGAAATCTCTCTCCTGGAACTACTATAAGGCTTTTTGCAGATGACAGTTTAGTATATAGAACAATTAGAAGCAAAAATGATATACGCATTCTACAAGAAGATCTAAACGCTTTACAAGAGTGGGAAAGAACTTGGAAAATGGAATTTCATCCCCAAAAGTGCCAAGTGTTGCGTATATGTAACAAACGCTCACCAATTAGATCAGATTATTCTATCCATAATACTATTCTTAAAGAAACTAATGCTGCAAATATTTAGGCGTGATTATAGATAGTCGTCTCAAATGGAAAGAACATTACAATTTAGTATGTAAGAAGCAAATAACATCTTAGCTTTCTTATACAGGAATATCAATGACTGCCCCAAAAGGTTAAAGACGACTGCTACAAAACACTGGTTAGACCAGTACTGGAATATGGTTGCTCAGTTTGGGATCCTTACCATCTAAAGGACATTGATAACCTTGAAAAGATTCAGAAGAGAGCAGCACGGTTCGTAACAGGGAACCACATCAGAGAAAAAGGGAATACTAGGAAGAACATGAGGAAATTAGAATGGAAACCCTTAGAAGAGAGAAGAGCTTTTATTAAACTTAACACCTTTTTCAAAGGCAGAGCTAAAGTAATTGATATTCCAATGGAACAACTAGTATTGAATAAAAGTAGCACCAGGAGTGGCGGTCAATGTTATACCATACCTGCATCAAATATTGACAGCCACTTACATTCTTTTTATCCCAGTTCTGTACGGCTGTGGAACTCACTGCCGGGTGCCATCAAGATTGCCACAGGTGCAATCTCATTCAAAAAACAGGTTGATTTGACAGTTTTGAGATCTGCATATTGACGTTTTTCTATTTTTACTTCCCCAGATATTTTATTGATATTCGAGTGCGACCCCTTGTTGCTAAGTTTGCTCCAGGGGCCAACAGTCTGAGTCGCACTGTTTTATGTTATTTTATTCTACTTTTTAACATGCGCGCTGGTGACCTACTCGTTTTTGAGTGAACCAGTATTTTAGGAAGAAGAAGAAGATTAATAAGCCAAGAAACACACCCTTCTCTCTCACCTTGGACGAGGCCATGAACTGAAAGTTGTGGCTGTGCTTGTGTCACATTTTTCTGATCAGCACCAGTGAATTGCTGTTGACCACTTTTCGTCTTTGGTTGTCACGAAAGTGACCAGTGAAACCTTAATATTTGAAGAGCTTGACATTGTGATTTTAAACCTCGATATTGCTTGGTCAAATGTTGTGTCTGTGCTGATCATGGTCAAATGTTGTGTCTGTGCTGATCATGGTCAAATGTTGTGTCTGTGCTGATCGTGGTCAAATGTTGTGTCTGTGCTGATCGTGGTCAAATGTTGTGTCTGTGCTGATCGTGGTCAAATGTTGTGTCTGTGCTGATCGTGGTCAAATGTTGTGTCTGTGCTGATCATGGTCAAATGTTGTGTCTGTGCTGATGGACTCGTGCCAAGTCGTGTGGGGAAAAGGGAGGGTTAGAGTCTCTGATCAGGTCCCCCAGGGCATCCGACATGCTTGATGTGGATGGTGACACATGTCACCATGGACACAGGGCTGCAAACAACATTCGCAGCACCGTTCGACAAAGGTGTGGAGAGCCTTATGACAGATCTGAACACGGAGTTCAAATGGTCCCCTCATCATCCGGACCTGTTGAAAGATAAGTGTTCTGCTTTCCAGGTACCTTACTCCGATCCCCTCCACAGATGTATGTGCCACACAGGTGGCTGTCACTTTCTGGCACTGGCCTGGAATTATCTTGCATGTTCCATGTTCTCTGTCTGTCTTCTGTTTTAGTGTCCTCAGCCAGTCAGAACAAGAACCGCTGAAGATGTGTGGCAAGAAATCTGTGGAAAACAAGGTCTGTTGGAGCACACAAGAAGAGCAGTGGAGGAGAAACGGCTGTTGATCAGGAAAATGTTGTCTTCATCAAGGAAGGCAAGATCAGGACTGCAGAGATGTTCCTGCACAGTGAGGAGACTCTTCTCATTCTGGATTGGTGCTGTCAGGTTCTCCCTACCCTCCAGCAGTACATCATCTTTGTGCTGTCAGGTTCTCCCTACCCTCCAGCAGTACATCATCTTTGTGCTGTCAGCTTCTCCCTACCCTCCAGCAGTACATCATCTTTGTGCTGCTAGGTTCTCCCTACCCTCCAGCAGTACATCATCTTTGTGCTGCTAGGTTCTCCCTACCCTCCAGCAATACATCATCTTCGTTCAGAAGCAGGAACCAGTGATGCGTCTCTCGCACATAAAGCAGGAAGAACAACTGAAAGACTTGTTCATGCTGTTGACCACGCCTGAGGAGCAGCAAGATGCCGGGCCAAGTAAGGTTGTGAAGCTGGGTCTGTCATCGTCAGCCTCCTGGCTGGCGGCTGCCTGAAAGCAGCATCTGTGTTGGGACTGACGCCAAAAAGATTCTTGAGAAGGGCGAGAACAATCCTGTAAAAGTTCACTCCCTTGACAGGACAAAGAAGGCATTGATCACATGTGGAAAGATCCTGCAAGCAAAGATCAGATGCCCCTGAAAACCCTGTCCTCCGTTGCTTCCGTGCCCTCGATCCAGCCACCAGAGGGAGTTCCGTGGCATTGAAGCTAATGCTCCAGCTACAGGACTTACTCCCCATGGTGGACCTTGGATACCAGTTGGAATTAGAGGTGAGGAAATTTCATTGTGACAACAGAAAGACGACAATGATGTTACGGGATTGCACTTGGGACATCCATTACACCGTGTCAGACAGTCTTATAAAGTGGAGGGTGGAACTCCCAGACTTCGGGTGACTGAAGTGGAACCAAGATCTTTAACGCATGGAAAGGCGTCAAGGCAGACTGAGAAACAAAGGCCAAGGCCAAAGTCCAGAGGTGGGGGAAGAAGAGAAGAAGACTTCTACGTTCAAGAAGAGTCCCCAGAGACCACCACCCAGACCCAGTCCTGAAGCAGATGGCAGACAACTCAAAACGTTATCATCACCTGGTGTTGAGGCATTTTGCAGTGACCTGTTTAAGAACTGTGGTGTGGTGTGTGAATGTGTGTGTGGAAACCTAGCCAGGTAAGTAGCCTGTCATAGCATGTAACCTGGGATTAGAAGTAGTTATCCCTCGTGTTCTGATACTTTTTTGTGCATTTGGATTGTTCATGTGCATAAGTAGAGAAGAAACTAGATTTTTTGTTCTCTGTCAAGTCAGAAGAGAAGCAAATTCATGACTCGATATTGCAAGAGAGTGGAGTGTTTGGTGGGTGCATGAGTGCACATATGCATGGACGACTGTGGAGATAACCTTGGAGTCTTCAGCCTGACCTCTGCATCACACTTCATTCACTTGAATGCATTTGATCTATGAAGTGTAAATTCTCAAAACGTTGTTTTTCATCCACAGGTGCAAGTTTCCCCCCACTTCAGTAGTGTGAGCTACACAACAGCTACTGCCATAGAATGTTGCACACAGATGTAAAAATGGCTCCTGGATACAGTAACACTGTCAAAAAGTGTGCATCTGTGATAAATTTCATGCAATGATATTTTTGGTTATGTGTTCATTTTTTAAAATTTCGTGTGAAACAGAGAGGTTGTCTCCATTACATAAATGTAAACATATCTGTAAATGAGATCACTGTGTAGCTCTGATACTGATCTTTCTTTTGTACCCATTTTGGCTTCATAACAACACATGTGTAGACATCCTAAAGGGGAGAAGCATACCTGGATTTCGTAAGTAAATATTAAGTTAAAAAAAAAAATCCTTTACACACCACTTAACATCTCTAAAACTTTGTACAAAGGCTGTCTGTACAGTGATCTAACATTGCGCAAAAATTCATAGCAATGATTTGAGTAGAAGCTTAGAAACAAAAACACTCCCCAAATGCACGCCAAATTCCTCGCCCCCCCCCCCCCCCCCCCCCCCCCTCTCCTTTATAAAGCCATACCATCACAATTCGCCCCATCTTGGACAAGAAACCACCTCTGGATGCCAACAAATAGGACTGAGCAGGGTCCCACTTCTTCAGGACATGCTTAAGGAAGGAGGGGACACGAGTGTACCTGGACAATGTTTTTTAAATAATGCTTATAGAGTTGATCAAAACATGTCTGCTTTCAAGAAAACAGAACTGAGAGGAGGAACAAATGGGTGGACAGTTTGAGAAAAGAAGGATCCACCAGTACTTTACAATCCCTGCTGGCGTGTGAGCAAGGCACAGTGAATGTTGCCCATCATCTTTAGGTCCTCTCAGCATGGGCTGGCTGACATCTTCAGTATTTTAATGTACAGATGATAACATTAGTCTTTTAGTGAATGCTCTCACACAGGATTTTACTAAATTATCTCACACTGGATTTGAGAGTGGATTTTTAAAATAAAAATTACAAAATCCCCTCAGACTGGATTTAACCAAATTCTCTCAGACTGGACTGGGAAAAAAACACCTAAATTCTCTGACTGGATTTTACTAAAATCCTCTCAGACTGGATTATTATTATCACTTTAAAAAAATCAGTCCTCTCAGACTGGATTATTATTTTTTTTTAAAAATCCTCTCAGACTGGATTTGACTGAACCTTCTCAGACCGGATTTGACTGAATCCTCTTAGACTGGATTTGACTAAATCCTCTTGGACTGGGTTGGATTAAATCCTCTCAGACTGGATTGGATTAAATCCTCTCGGACTGGATTTGACTAAATCCTCTCGGACTGGATTTGACTAAATCCTCTCGGATTGGATTTGACTAAATCCTCTCGGACTGGATTTAATTAAATCCTGTCTGACTGGAATGCTAGAGTCTCGTATGAATCCTGCAGTCTGCTAAACCTCCAAAGATTTCCTCCCTGAGTGTTGCCTCTCCTATCCAATACTTTCAGCCTACACGACTGTTCACAACATCACAAAAACAGCTGAATTTGCAGAGACTCTCCTCTCTGTACACCACATCTTCATAGCAAATCCTATGCAGTACCTCCAGGTAGCGACAGGTATACTTGGTATCACAAGGCACCGCGATAAATTATAATGCAGGAAGACCTGAACACTAGATGTTAATGTGTGGACAAGCACTAGTAGCCCTGAATCAGATCCCGATGTATGAATGGAACAACTGGAGCCTGTCACCCTTGGATACATCTACAAGGACACAGATGAGGTGTGCTTGACAGCTCTATAGAAAGGAGGCCCTGGGAACACGCACACCTAAAGCCTGGGAAAAGGGTCATCAGAATGGCTTTTGTCAGTCCTGGTTGACCAAGTCATCCATGAGGTCACTCCCAATGAAAAACTTGGCTATTAAATGGAGATGTCAGATGTTCTGGGCCTGAGAACTTTAATGTCAGCAGGCACATAATGGAGGCACCATGCATCCACACATAACCCACAGTTTCTTATGTTCATCTTGTTACATTAGAAAATATCTCAACGTTTCACTGAAGGCACAATAATGGAGTCAGAATGAGCACCATTTCAAATTCTACCACAGTTTCGAAACATCATAAAAGCTTACATAATCATTGCCTGCATTTGTGGAACATGCAGATGAACTGATAGTAGAGCCCATATTGAAAAAAAGAAATGAGGACATTCTTTTAAGCTTTAAAATCTGGGAGAATACATCGCTGGTCCACGCACAAATAAAATGTGTGTACAAAAATACATTTTTTTTGCCAGTTTTCACAGCTGATGTGAAGAAATCAGATCACCAGTAAACTGCAATTCTAAAAATGCTTGTAAGAGAGAATTGCTGTAGGAGTGCACATGTACATGCATGTGTGGACAAATGTGATTGTGAGCATGTGCAGTGTTCTTTAAAATGGAAACTTTTTGTTGTGAAAAAGAATCTAAACATACACAAAAACCAAGAAAGCCATGGGAACAGTTCCAGACCAACTCTTTATTTACAGCAAATGGTGATGCAGACAAAACAACAGATGACAGCACAGGATCAGGGGGAGGACCCAGCAGCTTCAAGATGTCGCTACAGCTCATGGTACATAGTCTGGATCATCGTCGTCATCCTCATCATCCAGATCCTCATCCAGATCCAGGTCATCCATGTCTTCAAACAAGGACTCGTCCACCTCCACGTTGTCACCCTCTGCACAGACAACAAGCACACCTTCATTTATGATGTGATAATGTAAACAACTGCGTCTTTCTGAAATGCTGAGTGACATAAACAGGTCAGGGCTCACAGCTTCCTTTAAACCATGGCCGTATGATATGGGTGGTGAAATCACCCACCGTTGTGATTTTCACTTGAAAAACAGAGTTCAGCATAATGCGATCTCAACAAAATTTTACGATTTGTTAACAATGCATATCCCACATCTGTGCACACAAAAATATGTGGTCGTCACTAAACAAAGGAGTTAAAAAAAAGTAAAACTTCCTGTGCACTATGGATCTGAACCACATTCTTAAAGAAGACACCTTGAGCGTCCTCCATCATCATTCTGGCCCGACCCATGCATTTGAAGACCCAGAATCTGAACTGGTTTCCCAGTCATGCATTCCTAATCACACACTCCCTCTCTGAATTACATCCGCATGCTCACACTTTGGGGTGCATCACAAGCACAACTACAAGGATTATTCTCTTTTTCATATTATATGTGCACGCATACACACATGCATGCACATGTACATACATGCGAACACACCAACATTCATGGATGCATTCAAGAACACATAAAGCAACATATACGCATACATGCACACGCATTTACAAACATACATCAACTCGTACACACCCAACAACTTCAATAACAATAACCACACACACACTGCAAGAGCACATTTTAACATGATAATGACACACCCTACAACTGATTCAGCTCTTCCATTATCCGTGCTGATGGGCTATTCAATGAGCATGCATACTGAAACCATGAAACAAGCTGAATCACTTGCATGAAAGCTTATTACATTCAAGCTTATTGTCATTCGGTGTCTCCATGTCATTTTGAATAAACTAGTTGGCCAACATAAACATACACCTTAAAAGAGTAGTATTTTATTTCATGTATTTCTCATGAATTTCTTAGGCTTGAACACAACCAAAATGAATGGCAAGATTTAGTTCCCAAAGAAAAAAATCAAGTCGAAGAAGATGCATGATGTACGCCAAGGCTTTTATCCTTTAAAAAACAAAACCAAAAAAACATGGGTCCATGGACACCCATGATGTACATTTTCCTTCAGAAACTGCCAGACCGTCTCCAGTATCAGTCACTTTACAGCTGTTCTATAAATTTACTGATATGTTCTGCTGTGTTTCCCTACCTAATGTGATCTGCTGTGTGAGTAAAAATCCACCACAATGTATAGAGCTGCACAGACCAGTTGTTTCAAATGGATGGATGTAGTCAGTCTCATTCCACACATTTCTTCCTGCTTTCATTCTCGCTTCAAAGGGACATCCCTTTGGCAAGAAAAAACTAACAGACAGTAATTCCTCTTTTCCATGCAATTATGATCACCAACATTCAAATGCATCAAAAGAAACAAGCTTTCAGAGGGAACTAGAACGCTAGCAAACAAAATGATGGGGAGAAAAAACCCTGAAAATCTTATGAAAAATGGCACTAATGCCACACACGTCAGCAGCTTCACAGACAATGGGAGGTGGAAGAAGAGGGGAGTGGGTGTGCACATGTGGAGAGATTCTGGAGAGGGAGGAGGTGGTGGTGGTGGTGGTGGGCATCTGGACAGGGAGGAGGAGGGAGGGGTGAGTGTATTTTTTCTAAGCCCATCACCCACCAACCCCCCTCCCCTCTATAATCTTGATTTCAAACACTCTTGTTGCAATGGAGGAACATCTGATGTTTCAAGCAGGAGTCCTTGCTTCTTTGGGGCATTCTGGCAACAGGGGGCTGGAACATGAGCCTGAGGATACCAGAGAGCTGACAGAGACACTGAACAAGCAGCCTGAGGATACTACAGAGCTGACAGAGACAATGAACCAGCCTGAGGATACTACAGAGCTGACACAGACACTGAACAGCCTGAGGACACCACAGAGCTGACAGACACTGAACAGCAGCCTGAGGACACCACAGAGCTGACAGAGACATTGAACAGCCTGGGACACCACAGAGCTGACACAGACAATGAACAGCCTGAGGATACTACAAAGCTGACAAAGACACAGAACAGCAGCCTGAGGATACCACAGAGCTGACAGACACTGAACAGCAGCCTGCGGACACCACAGAGCTGACAGAGACCACTGAACCCTGAGGACACCACAGAGCTGACACAGACACTGAACAGCCTGAGGACACCACAGAGCTGACACAGACACTGAACAGCCTGAGGACACCACAGAGCTGACCAGACACTGAACAGCAGCCTGAGGACACCACAGAGCTGACAGAGACACTGAACAGCAGCCGAGGATACCACAGAGCTGACAGAGACACTGAACAGCAGCCTGAGGACACCACAGAGCTGACAGAGAACATGACAGCAGCCTGAAGACACCACAGAGCTGACAAGAGACACTGAACAGCAGTCTGAGATACCACAGAGCTGACAAGAGACATTGAACAGCCTCAGGATACCACAGAGCTGACAGAGACACTGAACAGCCTCAGGATACCACAGAGCTGACAAAGACACTGAACAGCAGCCTGAGGACACCATAGAGCTGACAGAGACATTGACAGCCTCAGGATACCACAGAGCTGACAGAGACATTGAACAGCAGTCTGAGGACACCACAGAGCTGACACAGACATTGAACAGCCTGAGGATCCACAGAGCTGACAGAGACACTGAACAGCCTGAGGACACCACAGAGCTGACAGAGACACTGAACAGCCTGGGACACCACAGAGCTGACAGAGACATTGAACAGCCTGGGACACCACAGAGCTGACAGAGGCACCGGACAGCCTGAGGACACCACAGAGCTGACACAGACATAGAACAGCCTGAGGACACCACAGAGCTGACACAGACATTGAACAGCCTGAGGACACCACAGAGCTGACGGAGACACTGAACAGCAGCCTGAGGACACCACAGAGCTGACAGAGACATTGAACAGCCTCAGGATACCACAGAGCTGACACAGACACTGAACAGCCTGAGGATACCACAGAGCTGACACAGACACTGAACAGCCTGAGGACACCAGAGCTGACGGAGACACTGAACAGCAGCTGAGGACACCACAGAGCCGACAGAGGCATTGAACAGCCTCGGGATACCACAGAGCTGACAGACACTGAACAGCAGCCTGATAAGATAAGATAAGATAATGTTGCTTATAGCCCAGCCGACCGCAAAGGGCCATAGCAGGGCTGTCACCACGTTAAAATCAACTCACCAGTCATATAAAAAAAAAAAAAAAAAAAAAAAAAAAAACCACTTTCATACATCTCATTAAATGACATCGTCTACAAACGCACCAGAAACTTGTTAAAAATCTTTCTTCCGTAAAATCTTAAATCAGATGAAAAATGTAATCTCTCTCAAAAACTCAAGGATCACATCAGGCGGGACATCCTGAACAGGATCTCAGGACTCCGCTGTAAAATGTTTGTGTCTCACATCGTGCAAGTCCCAACACTCTAAAAGAACATGTTTCACTGTGAGTGGGCGCATGACATGGAATGCACCACGAGCTTCTTCACTCTTTAAAAGGTAAGCATGGGTAAAATACGAATGGCCGTGTGCAGCCGGCACACAGCAGCCTGAGGACACCACAGAGCTGACAGAGACACTGAACAGCCTGAGGACACCACAGAGCTGACAGAGACACTGACAGCCTGAGTATACCACACAGATGACAGAGACACTGAACAGCATGGGACACCACAGAGCTGACAGAGACATTTAACAGCCTGAGGACACCACAGAGCTGACAGACACTGAACAGCAGCCTGAGGACACCACAGAGCTGACAGAGACATTGAACAGCCTGAGGACACCACAGAGCTGACACAGACACTGAACAGCAGCCTGAGGAACCACAGAGCTGACAGAGACACTGAACAGCTGAGGATACCACAGAGCTGACAGAGACACTGAACAGCAGCCTCAGGATACCACAGAGCTGACAGAGACATTGAACAGCAGCCTGATGATACCACAGAGCTGACAGAGACATTGAACAGCAGCCTGAGGATACACAGAGCTGACACAGACATTGAACACAGCCTGAGGATACCACAGAGCTGACAGAGACACTGAACAGCCTGAGGATACCACAGAGCTGACAGAGACAATGAACAGCAGCCTGAGGATACCACAGAGCTGACACAGACATTGAACAGCACCTGAGGAACCACAGAGCTGACAGAGACATTGAACAGCAGTCTGAGGATACCACAGAGCTGACAGAGACATTGAACACAGCAGTCTGAGGATACCACAGAGCTGACAGAGACATTGAACAGCCTGAACACACCACAGAGCTGACACAGACACTGAACAGCAGCCTGAGGACACCACAGAGCTGACAGAGACATTGAATAGCCTCAGGATACCACAGAGCTGACAGAGACACTGAACAGCCTCAGGATACCACAGAGCTGACAAAGACACTGAACAGCAGCCTGAGGACACCACAGAGCTGACAGAGACATTGAACAGCCTCAGGATACCACAGAGCTGACAGAGACATTGAACAGCAGTCTGAGGACACCACAGAGCTGACACAGACATTACAAGCCTCAGGATACCACAGAGCTGACAGAGACACTGAACAGCCTCAGGATACCACAGAGCTGACAAAGACACTGAACACAGCCTGAGGACACCACAGAGCTGACAGAGACATTGAACAGCCTCAGGATACCACAGAGCTGACAGAGACATTGAACAGCAGTCTGAGGACACCACAGAGCTGACACAGACATTGAACAGCCTGAGGATACCACAGAGCTGACAGAGACACTGAACAGCCTGCGGACACCACAGAGCTGACAGAGACACCGAACAGCCTGAGGATACCACAGAGCTGACAGAGACATTGTAAACAGCCATGAGGACACCCAGAGCTGACAGAGACACCGAACAGCCTGAGGACCACCACAGAGCTGACAGAGACATAGAACAGCCTGAGGACACCACAGAGCTGACACAGACATTGAACAACCTGAGGACACCACAGAGCTGAGACACAGACATTGAACAGCCTGCGGACACCACAGAGCTGACAGAGACACTGAACAGCAACCTGAGGACACCACAGAGCTGACAGAGACATTGAACAGCTCAGGATACCACAGAGCTGACAGACACTGAACAGCAGCCTGAGGATACCACAGAGCTGACAGAGACAATGAACAGCCTGAGGATACCACAGAGCTGACAGAGACACTGAACAGCCTGAGGACACCACAGAGCTGACAGAGACACTGAACAGCAGCGTGAGGACACCACAGAGCTGACAGAGACATTGAACAGCAGCCTGAGGACACCACAGAGCTGACAGAGAACACTGAACAGCCTGAGGACACCACAGAGCTGACAGAGACATTGAACAGCAGCCTGAGGACACACACAGAGCTGACGAACACTGAACAGCAGCCTGAGGACACCACAGAGCTGACAGAGACACTGAACAGCCTGAGGACACCACAGAGCTAACAGACACAATGAACAGCCTGAGGACACCACAGAGCTGACAGAGACACTGAACAGCCTGAGGACACCACAGAGCTGACAGAGACACTGAACAGCCTGAGGACACCACAGAGCTGACAGAGACAATGAACACCTGAGGATACCACAGAGCTGACAGACACTGAACAGCCTGAGGACACCACAGAGCTGACAGAGACATTTACAGCAGCTGAGGACACCACAGAGCTGACAGACACTGAACAGCAGCCTGAGGAAACCACAGAGCTGACGAGACATGAACAGCCTGAGGATACCACAGGCTGACAGAGACACTTGAACAGCCTGAGGACACCACAGAGCTGACAGACACTGAACAGCAGCCTGAGGACACCAAAGAGCTGACAGAGACACTGAACAGCCTGAGGATACCACAGAGCTGACAGAGACAATGAACAGCCTGAGGACACCACAGAGCTGACAGACACTGAACAGCAGCCTGAGGACACCACAGAGCTGACACAGACATTGAACAGCCTGAGGATACCACAGAGCTGACAGACAATGAACAGCAGCCTGAGGATACCACAGAGCTGACAGAGATACCGAACAGCCTGAGGACACCACAGAGCTGACAGAGACACTGAACAGCAGCCTGAGGACACCACAGAGCTGACAGACACTGAACAGCCTGAGGACACCACAGAGCTGACTAAGACACAGAACAAGCAGTCTGAGATACCACAGAGCTGACAGATACATTGAACAGCAGCGTGAGGATACCACAGAGCTGACAGAGACAATGAACAGCCTGAGGACACCACAGAGCTGACAGAGCCATTGAACAGCCTGAGGACACCACAGAGCTGACAGAGACATTGAACAGCCTGAGGACACCACAGAGCTGACAGATGACACTGAACAGCCTGAGGATACCCAGAGCTGACAGAGACACTGAACAGCCTGAGGACACCACAGAGCTGACAGAGACATTGAACAGCAGCCTGAGGACACCACAGAGCTGACAGAGACACTGAACAGCCTGAGGACACCACAGAGCTGACAGAGACAATGAACAGCCTGAGGACACCCACAGAGCTGACAGAGACATTGAACAGCATGCCTGAGGACACCACAGAGCTGACAGAGACAATGAACAGCAGCCTGAGGACCCACAGAGCTGACAGAGACATTGAACAGCCTGAGGACACCACAGAGCTGCAGACCACTAAACAGCAGCCTGAGGACACCACAGAGCTGACAGAGACACTGAACAGCAGCCTGAGGATACCACAGAGCTGACAGAGACATTGACCAGCCTGAGGATACCACAGAGCTGACAGAGATACCGAACAGCCTGAGGACACCACAGAGCTGACAAAGACAATGAACAGCCTGAGGACACCACAGAGCTGACAGAGACACTGAACAGCCTGAGGACACCACAGAGCTGACAGAGACACTGAACAGCCTGAGGACACCACAGAGCTGACAGAGACAATGAACAGCCTGAGGACAACCACAGAGCTGACAGAGACACTGAACAGCCTGAGGACACCACAGAGCTGACAGAGACACCGAACAGCCTGAGGACACCACAGAGCTGACACAGACATTGAACAGCCTGAGGACACCACAGAGCTGACACAGACATTGAACAGCCTGAGGACACCACAGAGCTGACAGAGACACCGAACAGCCTGAGACACCACAGAGCTGACAGAGACAATGAACAGCCGAGGATACCACAGAGCTGACAGAGACACTGAACAGCCTGAGGACACCACAGAGCTGACAGAGACATTGAACAGCAGCCTGAGGACACCACAGAGCTGACAGACACTGAACAGCCTGAGGACACCACAGAGCTGACAGAGACATTGAACAGCCTGAGGACACCACAGAGCTGACAGAGACATTGAACAGCAGCCTGAGGACACCACAGAGCTGACAGAGACAATGACACAGCAGCTGAGGACACCACAGAGCTGACAGAGACATTGAACAGCCTGAGGACACCACAGAGCTGACAGACACTAAACAGCAGCCTGAGGACACCCAGAGCTGACAGAGACACTGAACAGCAGCCTGAGGATACCACAGAGCTGACAGAGACATTGAACAGCCTGAGGATACCACAGAGCTGACAGAGATACGAACAGCCTGAGGACACCACAGAGCTGACAGAGACACCGAACCGCCTGAGGACACCACAGAGCTGACAGAGACATTGAACACCTCAGGATACCACAGAGCTGACAGACACTGAACAGCAGCCTGAGGATACCACAGAGCTGACAGAGACAATGAACAGCCTGGGATACCACAGAGCTGACAGAGACACTGAACAGCCTGAGGACACCACAGACTGACAGAGCACTGAACAGCAGCGTGAGGACACCACAGAGCTGACAGAGACATTGAACAGCACCTGAGGACACCACAGAGCTGACAGAGACACTGAACAGCCTGAGGACACCACAGAGCTGACAGAGACATTGAACAGCAGCCTGAGGACACCACAGAGCTGACAGACACTGAACAGCAGCCTGAGGACACCACAGAGCTGACAGAGACACTGAACAGCCTGAGGACACCACAGAGCTAACAGAGACAATGAACAGCCTGAGGACACCACAGAGCTGACAGAGACACTGAACAGCCTGAGGACACCACAGAGCTGACAGAGACACTGAACAGCCTGAGGACACCACGAGAGCTGACAAGACATGAACAGCCTGAGGATACCACAGAGCTGACAGACACTGAACAGCCTGAGGACACCACAGAGCTGACAGAGACATTTAACAGCCTGAGGACACCACAGAGCTGACAGACACTGAACAGCAGCCTGAGGAAACCACAGAGCTGACGAGACAATGAACAGCCTGAGGATACCACAGAGCTGACAGAGACACTGACAGCCTGAGGACACCACAGAGCTGACAGAACACTGAAACAGGCAGCCTGAGGACACCAAAGAGCTGACAGAGACCTGAACAGCCTGAGGATACCACAGAGCTGACAGAGACAATGAACAGCCTGAGGACACCACGAGCTGACAGACACTGACAGCAGCCTGAGGACACCACAGAGCTGACACAGACCATTGAACAGCCTGAGGATACCACAGAGCTGACAGACAATGAACAGCAGCCTGAGGTACCACAGAGCTGACAGAGATACCGAACAGCCTGAGGACACCACAGAGCTGACAGAGACACTGAACAGCAGCCTGAGGACACCACAGAGCTGACAGATACTGAACAGCCTGAGGACACCACAGAGCTGACTAAGACACAGAACAGCAGTCTGAGGATACCACAGAGCTGACAGATACATTGAACAGCAGCGTGAGGATACCACAGAGCTGACAGAGACATGAACAGCCTGAGGACACCACAGAGCTGACAGAGCCATTGAACAGCCTGAGGACACCACAGAGCTGACAGAGACATTGAACAGCCTGAGGACACCACAGAGCTGACAGGACACTGAACAGCCTGAGGATACCACAGAGCTGACAGAGACACTGAACAGCCTGAGGACACCACAGAGCTGACAGAGACATTGAACAGCAGCCTGAGGACACCACAGAGCTGACAGAGACACTGACAGCCTGAGGACACCACAGAGCTGACAGAGACAATGAACAGCCTGAGGACACCACAGAGCTGACAGAGACATTGAACAGCAGCCTGAGGACACCACAGAGCTGACAGAGACAATGAACAGCAGCCTGAGGACACCACAGAGCTGACAGAGACATTGAACAGCCTGAGGACACCACAGAGCTGACAGACACTAAACAGCAGCCTGAGGACACCACAGAGCTGACAGAGACACTGAACAGCAGCCTGAGGATACCACAGAGCTGACAGAGACATTGAACAGCCTGAGGATACCACAGAGCTGACAGAGATACCGAACAGCCTGAGGACACCACAGAGCTGACAAAGACAATGAACAGCCTGAGGACCCACAGAGCTGACAGAGACACTGAACAGCCTGAGGACACCACAGAGCTGACAGAGACACTGAACAGCCTGAGGACACCACAGAGCTGACAGAGACAATGAACAGCCTGAGGACACCACAGAGCTGACAGAGACACTGAACAGCCTGAGGACACCACAGAGCTGACAGAGACACCGAACAGCCTGAGGACACCACAGAGCTGACACAGACATTGAACAGCCTGAGGACACCACAGAGCTGACACAGACATTGAACAGCCTGAGGACACCACAGAGCTGACAGAGACACCGAACAGCCTGAGGACACCACAGAGCTGACAGAGACAATGAACAGCCTGAGGATACACAGAGCTGACAGAGACACGAACAGCCTGAGGACACCACAGAGCTGACAGAGACATTGAACAGCAGCCTGAGGACACCACAGAGCTGACAGACACTGAACAGCCTGAGGACACACAGAGCTGACAGAGACATTGAACAGCCTGAGGACACCACAGAGCTGACAGAGACATTGAACAGCAGCCTGAGGACACCACAGAGCTGACAGAGACAATGAACAGCAGCCTGAGGACACCCACAGAGCTGACAGAGACATTGAACAGCCTGAGGACACCACAGAGCTGACAGACACTAAACAGCAGCCTGAGGACACCACAGAGCTGACAGAGACACGAACAGCAGCCTGAGGATACCACAGAGCTGACAGAGACATTGAACAGCTGAGGATACCACAGAGCTGACAGAGATACCGAACAGCCTGAGGACACCACAGAGCTGACAGAGACACGAACAGCCTGAGGACACCACAGAGCTTGACAGAGACATTGAACAGCCTGAGGACACCACAGAGCTGACACAGACATTGAACAGCCTGAGGACACCACAGAGCTGACAGAGACAATGAACAGCCTGAGGACACCACAGAGCTGACAGATACATTGAACAGCCTGAGACACCACCAGAGCTGACAGAGACACTGAACAGCCGAGGACACCACAGAGCTGACAGAGACATTGACAGCCTGAGGACACCACAGAGCTGACATAGACAATGAACAGCCTAGGGACACCACAGAGCTGACAGAGACACTGAACAGCAGCGTGAGGACACCACAGAGCTGACAGAGACACTGAACAGCAGCCTGAGGATACCACAGAGCTGACAGAGACAATGAACAGCCTGAAGACACCACAGAGCTGACAGAGACACTGAACAGCAGCGTGAGGACACCACAGAGCTGACACAGACATTGAACACGCTGAGGATACCACAGAGCTGACAGAGACACTGAACAGCAGCGTGAGGACACCACAGAGCTGACAGAGACACTGAACAGCCTGAGGATACCACAGAGCTGACAGAGACAATGAACAGCCTCAGGATACCACAGAGCTGACAAAGACACTGAACAGCCTGAGGACACCACAGAGCTGACAGAGACATTGAACAGCAGCCTCAGGATACCACAGAGCTGACAGAGACATTGAACAGCAGCCTGAGGACACCACAGAGCTGACAGAGACAATGAACAGCCTGAGGACACCACAGAGCTGACAGACACTGAACAGCAGCATGAGGACACCACAGAGCTGACACAGACACTGAACAGCAGCGTGAGGACACCACAGAGCTGACACAGACACTGAACAGCAGCGTGAGGACACCACAGAGCTGACACAGACACTGAACAGCAGCGTGAGGACACCACAGAGCTGACAGAGACACCGAACAGCCGAGGACACCACAGAGACACTGAACAGAGAGCTGACAGAGACACTGAGATGTTTTAGACTCCATCTTCCACCCTTCCATCCCCACCACAACCCCCACTCTCACTTTCAGTGCAGCACAGCCCACACGAGAGAAGACAACAGTCAGTGGTCAGACACATCCACAGAACCATTGAAGCAAAGCCCAGCACGAGAGAAGACACAGCCAGTGGTCAGACACATCCACAGAACATTGCAGCAAAGCCCAGCACGAAGAAGACAACAGCCAGTGGTCAGACACATCCACAGAACCATTGCAGCAAAGCCCAGCACGAGAGAAGACAACAGCCAGTGGTCAGACACATCCACAGAACCATTGCAGCAAAGCCCAGCACGAGAGAAGACAACAGCCAGTGGTCAGACACATCCACAGAACCATCCGCTGGGCACGACCTCTGTCGGTTGTCAGAAAGATTTTGTTAGAGATCACCTTCAAAGGACTGCTGACAGTTTACTTTAATGGTGGTGAAAATGTTATGTCTGAACTCAAGTACACTAACCCACACACAAGTACTCATTCACACATACACATATGAACAGGTCACATATAAACGTCTCACAGCATCACCCCTCGAAATGTGCATACACTGCTCATGCGTGCACACACACATTTCCAACTAAAAACGTACTCATGAGAGTGTCAACACTGTACTCACCTTCCTGAAGGAAGTTGATGTCGGAATCATTCAGTGTTGCGTCTCTCATGAACAGTTCTTTGCCTGAAAGCATACAAGGAAATCTTAACTGTGGCTAAACATGTCAAACATTCACCGAGTAAAAAAAAAAAAAAAAAATTATAATGATCCTCTCTCAGTGCTTGTTTCTTTGATGCCATGTCACTGTGTATGACTGACAAAAAAAAAAAAAATCACAGACACAAAACATGTCAATCCCATGACAATGTAGAACAAAAAATCACAGACACAAAATATGTCAACTCTATGACTGTAGGACAAAAAATCACAGACACAAAACATGTCAACTCTATGACAATGTAGGACAAAAAAAATCACAGACACAAAATGTGTCAACTCTTATGACAATGTAGGACAAAAAAATCACAGACAGAAAACGTGTCAACTCTGACAATGTAGGACAAAATATCACAGACACAAAACATGTCAACCCTATGACAATGTAGGACAAAACATCACAGACACAAAATATGTCAACTCTATGACTGTAGGACAAAAAATCACAGACACAAAACGTGTCAACTCTATGACAATGTAGGACAAAAAATCACAGACACAAAACGTGTCAACTCTTATGACAATGTAGGACAAAAAAATCACAGACAGAAAATGTGTCAACTCTATGACAATGTAGGACAAAATATCACAGACACAAAACATGTCAACCCTATGACAATGTAGGACAAAACATCACAGACACAAAATATGTCAACTCTATGACAATGTAGGACAAAAAATCACAGACACAAAACGTGTCAACTCTGTGACAATGTAGGACAAAAAATCACAGACACAAAACATGTCAACTCTATGACAATGTAGGACAAAACATCACAGACACAAAACATGCCAACAATGACAATCTACATGTGTCATTAGTACAATCGGATCACTTGCTTGGTATGGCCGCTTGCTCCCTCAATCTGTAGAGGTTTACTATCAATTACATATACGAGTCTTCAGATTAAAAAAGACAAAAAAATCCTCAGATTTAACACACACAAAAAAAGAAGAAAAAAAGTCTTCAGATTTAAAAAAAAGAAAAAAAAAAAAAGTCTTCAGATTAAAAAAAAAATCTATCAAGTAAGCAAATTCCTTGTGGTTGAAGCTGACCATTCTGACCAGCTCAAACTGACCAGTTCCTGTCCTGTCCTGCTCAGTCTGTCGTGAAACTGGACTCCTCTTTTGACTTCTGCTGCTTGGCAGTATCTCAACATCAATTTGATGACTCAGAAATTTTTCTTTCAACAAAAGATATCACTATCAGTTTTATAACTGACCAAGTTTCTTGTAATCAGACATATTTTTTAAATGTTTATTTTTTCATCTTTTCTTTTAAAGATCAAATTGACAGACCTCCTTTGGTGCCAACTGTCAGCAATCTGTCACGAAGAACCACAATGATTCAGTTATCAAAATGTTGTACACTAAAGCATGTTGACTTAATTGTCATACAAAGTCTGCGTCCTTCAGTTATCTTGCATGGGATGGTCATTTTCAGTCACTTTGTTGTGCTGAAAAAGCACTCCAAATAGCATGTCACTGGCAAAAAAAAAGTCATTCAGTTTGTACAAAAAGTATTCCAAGTTAATACAGTATGACTCTTTTTGTGTCTCCCAGTCCGTTTCTGTCCATCCATATATCTTTAGATATTCTTCACCAGTTTGTCTGTCTTTGTCTATCTCCTAATATTCCTAACTAGATGGTTTGTCTGTGTTTGTCTATCTCCTAATATTCCTAACTAGCTGGTCTGTCTGAGTTTGTCTCTGTCTACAACCATTCCGAAGGTTTGCCTGTCTTTGTTTATATGCTCCTAACCAGAGGGTTTGTCTACCTTTCTTTTTATATATACCTCTGTATACATGTATTCTTTACCTGAGGGTTTCTCTCTCTCTCTCTCTCTCTCTCTCTCTCCGTACCTCTATATACATGTAACCATAACCTGAGAATTTCTATATTTCTGTCTGTGTGTGCACCTTTGCATGCATGTATTCTTGAAGAGTTTGTCTCTCTGTAATCACATCTGTATACATGTTTGTATATCAATCTTTTTGCATGTACCTCTACATACATATATATATATATATATATATATACCTAATCTGAAGGTCTGTCTACTTTTCTTTGTGTCTGCACCTCTATATGCATATCTATCTATTTTTCTGCGTATATATTCCTAACCTGAGGCTTTGTCTATCTCACTCTCTATATCTCCCTATACATATATCCCTGCCCAAGGGTTTGTCTCTTTATCAGAGGTGATTCTAGGATTCCAAAAAAGGGGGCCCAAGGGCCCCCTCAGTGTAAAAAAGGGGGCCCCCCAGGGGGGCCTAAATTTTAACTATATAATTTCTATATTTTTCAACGGCAGGTACTCATCATCATTCTCTTGCCCATGATGGGCGTAGAGGAGAGATGAGAGACACTCTCGAAGCCAGACACCGCCATCCGGCCCTGTCCTCTGCCTGTCGCATCAGCGTAGGGCCATCCATCCTGGTCCATTCTTTGATGTTGTCCATCCAGCATTTGGCTTGTCGTCCCCTTCGTCTGCCGCCTTCCAGCGTGCCCTGGATGACTGTTTTGGGCAGTGAATTGTGGCGTATGACATGCCCGAACCACGACAGCTTCCTCTTCTTGAATGTTGCCAAGAGGGGTTCTTGGGGGCCTGCAAGTGATGTTATTTGGCTCCTCACAACGTCGTTTGTCTTCCGGTCTTGCCAAGAGATCCCGAGCAAGCGCCTGAAGCATTTAGTTTCAAACGTCTGGATTCTCTTGGTGGTCTCTGCTGTCATGGTCCAGCTTTCGCAGCCATACAGCAGGATGGACAGCACCAGGGACTTGTACAGCTTCATCTTTGTAGGAAAGCTGATCTCCCTGCTCTTCCAGATCTTGTTTAGCTTTGCCATTGCTGCTGTTGCGATCGCTAGTCTGGTCTTGATTTCTGTTGTAGAGCGACCGTCTTTGGTGAGAGTGGCGCCAAGGTATTTGAAAGCGCCCACTTCTTCAAGCTGTTGTCCGTTCATGTAGATTTCAGCATGGGTGTTGGTTGTGCTGTTGACCAGGACTTTGCTTTTTTCTGTGCTCACTTCCATTCCATATGCACCTGCCCTTTCTTCCAGTCTCTTTGTCAGGTCTTGTAGTTCTTCGTTGCTGCCTCCCATCAGGTCGATGTCATCTGCGAACCTCAGATTATTGATGATTCTTCCTCCGATGGAGACAGTGGAGTGGAAGTCATGGAGGGTTTCACACATGATGTTTTCCAGGAAGAGATTGAACAGTACGGGAGATAGCAGGCAGCCTTGACGGACTCCAACTGTGGTCTTGAAGTAGTCCCCTATCTGGTTGTTGAGGAGGACTGCGCTGCTGGCGGTGTTATACAGCGCCTGGATGGTTTGGACGAGACCCTCCTCTATGCCAAACTTTCTGAGCACCTGCCACAGACCCTTGTGCCACACCCTGTCAAACGCTTTCCTAAAGTCAATGAAGTTGTGGAACAGGTCTCTCTGATGTTGCAGATGTTTCTCCATCAGTATCCGGCAGGTGAAGATCTGTTCTACTGTGCTTCTGCCTGCCCTGAATCCAGCTTGTTCTTCCGCCAGGTGTTCTTCCGCCTCTTTCTTCAGTCGATTCAAGATGACTCTGAGCATGATTTTACTGGTGTGGCTAATGAGACTTATTGTTCTGTAGTTCTGGCATTGGCGTAGATTTCCCTTTTTGGGCAGGGGGATGATGAGTGATTGAGTCCATTCTGTGGGCCACTGTTTTGTCTCCCAGATCTTCTGACAAATCGATGTTACTAGAGTGACCAATTCCTTCCCTCCATGTTTGAGCAGGTACTACTAGTGTTATAAATTGTTAAATCATAGTATTAGTAATCATTCAGAGGATTAATGCAGACAACCTCTGTGTCTGGCTTCGCTGTACTACTGTCCACAAGCGTCTCTGAAGCGGTCCCTGACTCGTCTCAGGCATGTCGCTTGCAGACACAACACTGTCTGGTTTTGATGACGAAAATCCCGAACCACCATCATGATCACAGAAACTTGACACAGGCTCCGATTCCCGCTCGCATGACGAAACAGAACTAACCCGGTCCGACTGACAGTCTGATTGCGATCGCGTATCTACATCTCCACTGTCGGCACTGGCACTCATTGAAGGATAACTAGGCGGCTGCTCAGTGACGGTCGAACACTCGCTTTGTACATCCAAAGAATCATCTGCCTCTCCTCCTCTCTTCGATTTCTTCGCCCCTCGGGTAAAAGAAAAATCCAACAACGTGCCTCGTTTCGCCATGATGGAACCTCAGGCAGAAACGCAGGGCTGCCGTACCGCGAGCTGTGATTGGCTGAAAGCAAACTTCCAACCAATCGCAGTTGACTATACAGACATGCGTTTACATTCAGTTCCTACTGCTCATGCGGACAAGGCTGACCTTGACATAGCTGATAGCTCGATGACAGCTTCGCTTGGTTCGCTCGGTAGATTACTAGGCCAAGCGGACGCGAGATTAAAAAGGCAAGGGAGTGAAAAAAAATTAGCGCAGTCACGACTGGCGAGCGCGGCATTTCTTGTTTGGGTGCGGAGCAGCGGCCGTGCTGGGCTTACGGTTTTGCGTCTTTCGATTTTTTTAAGCGGTATTCCGCTAATTCCGCGCTCTAGAATCACCTCTGCTTTATCCATGTAGGATAAGATAATGTTGCTTATAGCCCAGCCGACCGCAAAGGGCCATATCTTTATCCATGTGTGTGCATCTCTATATACACATAATTATTCCTAACCAGAGTGTTTGTCTATGTATCTTTGACTGTGTACCTCTGTATTGAAGTATTCCTATACCAAGGTTTCTTTATCTCATTTAGCGTGCACATCTGTGTACACATATTCTTGACAAAAGGCTTTGTCCATGCATGTGTGTACCTCTACATATACACATATTCCTAACCTACTGGTCTGTCTGCATATCCCACTATTCCTCTATGTGTGTACCTCCACATATGCACATATTCCTAACCTACTGGTCTGTCTGCATATCCCACTATTCCTCTATGTGTGTACCTCTACATATACACATATTCCTAACCTACTGGTCTGTCTGCATATCCCACTATTCCTCTATGTGTGTACCTCCACATATGCACATATTCCTAACCTAATGGTCTGTCTGCATATCCCACTATTCCTCTATGTGTGTACCTCTACATATACACATATTCCTAACCTACTGGTCTGTCTGCATATCCCACTATTCCTCTATGTGTGTACCTCCACATATGCACATATTCCTAACCTAATGGTCTGTCTGCATATCCCACTATTCCTCTATGTGTGTACCTCCACATATACACATATTCCTAACCTAATGGTCTGTTTGCATATCCCACTATTCCTCAACAGAGGAACTGTTCTCACCCAATGTTCACATGGGCTTTCCTGTCTACACTGTCCTCTTCTCTTCACTTTGACAACGGGCCTATGGCTTGAAACGTCGGTCTCTACCTTTGGACCAAAGGGTTCGACTACCACCAAAAGGTTTTTATAAACTTAATTATTTTTTCATTTTCACCACGAACCCTGCAGTCAACTTTTGTCTCTTCCTCAACAGAGGGTTCGTCTGTCTGTCTGTCTGTGTCTGTGTATGATTATGTATTCCTGGCCACAGAGTCTGCCTGTCTGTCTTCGTCTGTCTGTGTTGCTGTTTGTCTTCATCTGTCTGTGTTGCTGTCTGTCTTCGTCTGTCTGTGTTGCTGTCTGTCTTCGTCTGTCTGTGCTGCTGTCTGTCTTCGTCTGTCTGTGTTGCTGTCTGTCTTCGTCTGTCTGTGTCGCTGTCTGTCTTCGTCTGTCTGTGTTGCTGTCTGTCTTCGTCTGTCTGTGTCGCTGTCTGTCTTCGTCTGTCTGTGTTGCTGTCTGTCTTCGTCTGTCTGTGACGCTGTCTGTCTTCGTCTGTCTGTGTTGCTGTCTGTCTTCATCTGTCTGTGTTGCTGTCTGTCTTCGTCTGTCTGTGTCGCTGTATCCATTGCTCACCGGAGGGTTTCTTCAGCAAGTGGTCACTGTCTTTTTCCAGGTGTTTTCTCTCCTTCCTCTCCGCGTCAAACTTGGCCTTCCAGGCCATGAAGCTTTCTATGGTGACTCGCGTGCCTTCAAACTGTTTCTGAAAGCATGGACACAGAGCACAATGGTGACTCGCGTGCCTTCAAACTGTTTCTGAAAGCATGGACACAGAGCACAATGGTGACTCGCATGCCTTCAAACTGTTTCTGAAAGCATGAACACACAGCACAACAGTGATTCTCCTGCCTTCAAACTGTTTCTGAAAGCATGGACACACAGCACAATGGTGATACGTGTGCCTTCAAACTGTTTCTGAAAGCATGCACACACAGCACAATGGTGATTCTCCTGCTTTCAAAATATTTCTGAAAGCATGCACACAGCACAATGGTGATACGTGTGCCTTCAAACTGTTTCTGAAAGCATGCACACACAGCACAATGGTGATACGTGTGCCTTCAAACTGTTTCTGAAAGCATGCACACACAGCACAATGGTGATTCTCCTGCCTTCAAACTGTTTCTGAAAGCATGCACACACAGCACAATGGTGATTCTCCTGCCTTCAAACTGTTTCTGAAAGCATGCACACAAAGCACAATGGTGATTCTCCTGCCTTCAAACTGTTTCTGAAAGCATGCACACACAGCACAATGGTGATTCTCCTGCTTTCAAACTGTTTCTGAAAGCATGCACACACAGCACAATGGTGATACCCTTCCCTTCAAACTGTTTCTGAAAGCATGCACACACAGCACAATGGTGATTCTCCTGCCTTCAAACTGTTTCTGAAAGCATGCACACACAGCACAATGTGTTTCTGGAAGCACGTACACAGAGCACATTGGTTACTTGTGTGCCTTCACACTGTTTCTGAAAGCACACACAGAGAGCAGAATGGTGATACGTATGCCTTCAAACTGTTTCTGGGAAGCACGCACACAGAGCACAATGGTGATACGTGTGCCTTTAAACTAGCTGTTTCTGAAAGCATGCACACACAGCACAACAAATGAGCTTCGTCAACTCTCTCAGGGCTGACAACAGTCAAGATGAGGGAAATGCAGGGCAAAGTCTGGCTTTCAGTTCAACTCTCTCAGGGCTGACAACAGTCAAGATGAGGGAAATGCAGGGCAAAGTCTGGCTTTCAGTTCAACTCTCTCAGGGCTGACAACAGTCAAGATGAGGGAAATGCAGGGCAAAGTCTGGCTTTCAGTTCAACTCTCTCAGGGCTGACAACAGTCAAGATGAGGGAAATGCAGGGCAAAGTCTGGCTTTCAGTTCAACTCTCTCAGGGCTGACAACAGTCAAGATGAGGGAAATGCAGGGCAAAGTCTGGCTTTCAGTCAAACTCTCTCAGGGCTGACAACAGTCAAGATGAGGGAAATGCAGGGCAAAGTCTGGCTTTCAGTCAAACTCTCTAAGGGCTGACAACAGTCAAACTGAGGGAAATGCAGGGCAAAGTCTGGCTTTCAGTTCAACTCTCTCAGGGCTGACAACAGTCAAACTGAGGGAAATGCAGGGCAAAGTCTGGCTTTCAGTCAAACTCTCTCAGGGCTGACAACAGTCAAACTGAGGGAAATGCAGGGCAAAGTCTGGCTTTCAGTTCAACTCTCTCAGGGCTGACAACAGTCAAACTGAGGAAATGCAGGGCAAAGTCTGGCTTTCAGTTCAACTCTCTCAGGGCTGACAACAGTCAAACTGAGGGAAATGCAGGGCAAAGTCTGGCTTTCAGTTCAACTCTCTCAGGGCTGACAACAGTCAAACTGAGGGAAATGCAGGGCAAAGTCTGGCTTTCAGTTCAACTCTTTCTCTTGGCCTGAAGGCTTGAATGAATCAATGGAACATGTCAAGATCAATGGTACATGTCAAGATCAATGGAACATGTCAAGATCAATGGAACATGTCAAGATCAATGGAACATGTCAAGATCAATGGTACATGTCAAGATCAATGGAACATGTCAAGATCAATGGAACATGTCAAGATCAATGGAACATGTCAAAGTTATTCTCCAAACCAGCAGTCCCTGGCAAACACAGGACAGCGCTCTGGTTCTGCCTGGCAACAATGTACCTTGACCTTTCCAACAAATTACTCTCTGAACAATGTACCTTGACCTTTCCAACAAATTACTCTCTGAACAATGTACCTTGACCTTTCCCAACAAAATTACTCTCTGAACAATGTACCTTGACCTTTCCAACAAATTACTCTCTGAACAATGTACCTTGACCTTTCCAACAAATTACTCTCTGAACAATGTACCTTGACCTTTCCAACAAATTACTCTCTGAACAATGTACCTTGACCTTTCCAACAAATTACTCTCTGAACAATGTACCTTGACCTTTCCAACAAATTACTCTCTGAACAATGTACCTTGACCTTTCCAACAAATTACTCTCTGAACAATGTACCTTGACCTTTCCAACAAATTACTCTCTGAACAATGTACCTTGACCTTTCCAACAAATTACTCTCTGAACAATGTACCTTGACCTTTCCAACAAATTACTCTCTGAACAATGTACCTTGACCTTTCCAACAAATTACTCTCTGAACAATGTACCTTGACCTTTCCAACAAATTACTCTCTGAACAATGTACCTTGACCTTTCCAACAAATTACTCTCTGAACAATGTACCTTGACCTTTCCAACAAATTACTCTCTGAACAATGTACCTTGACCTTTCCAACAAATTACTCTCTGAACAATGTACCTTGACCTTTCCAACAAATTACTCTATCTGACACAAATTGTTACCTTGACCTTTCCAACAAATTACTCTCTGAACAATGTACCTTGACCTTTCCAACAAATTACTCTCTGAACAATGTACCTTGACCTTTCCAACAAATTACTCTCTGAACACCATATTTTGGGATAAAATTGTGAACTTTAGGATTTTTGTTCTTTTGTTCAATTTTTACAAAATTATGGATCTTCAACAAGCCTTTTGAACAAGGAAATTCCTGAACAATTTTTTTGGGATTGGTTGCAGTAAATGTTGCAGTACTTACCAGTAATTATGACAAACAGGAAAACCATTTGGAAATGCAAGAATTACAAACAAATATATGCAGGCATTAAGAAAGTAACAGATTCAGCGTGAGCTGGCTTGAGTTGATAATTTCATACATACACTTCCTCTTGAAATGGAAGTCATTCTGGCTTGAGTTGATAATTTCATACATACACTTCCTCTTGAAATGAAGTCATTATCCAGTAAACCCTTGAGTGTGAGAATCAGCTCCGAAGTCATTATCCAGTAAACCCTTGAGTGTGAGAATCAGCTCTGAAGTCATTATCCAGTAAACCCTTGAGTGTGAGAATCAGCTCCGAAGTCATTATCCAGTAAACACTTGAGTGTGAGAATCAGCTCTGAAGTCATTATCCAGTAAACCCTTGAGTGTGAGAATCAGCTCTGAAGTCATTATCCAGTAAACACTTGAGTGTGAGAATCAGCTCTGAAGTCATTATCCAGTAAACACTTGAGTGTGAGAATCAGCTCTGAAGTCATTATCCAGTAAACACTTGAGTGTGAGAATCAGCTCTGAAGTCATTATCCAGTAAACACTTGAGTGTGAGAATCAGCTCTGAAGTCATTATCCAGTAAACACTTGAGTGTGAGAATCAGCTCTGAAGTCATTATCCAGTAAACACTTGAGTGTGAGAATCAGCTCTGAAGTCATTATCCAGTAAACACTTGAGTGTGAGAATCAGCTCTGAAGTCATTATCCAGTAAACACTTGAGTGTGAGAATCAGCTGTGAAGTCATTATCCAGTAAACCCTTGAGTGTGAGAATCAACTCTGAAGTCATTATCCAGTAAACACTTGAGTGTGAGAATCAGCTCTGAAGTCATTATCCAGTAAACACTTGAGTGTGAGAATCAGCTGTGAAGTCATTATCCAGTAAACCCTTGAGTGTGAGAATCAGCTCTGAAGTCATTATCCAGTAAACACCTGAGTGTGAGAATCAGCTGTGAAGTCATTATCCAGTAAACCCTTGAGTGTGAGAATCAGCTGTGAAGTCATTATCAGTAAACACTTGAGTGTGAGAATCAGCTGTGAAGTCATTATCAGTAAACCCTTGAGTGTGAGAATCAGCTGTGAAGTCATTATCCAGTAAACCCTTGAGTGTGAGAATCAGCTGTGAAGTCATTATCCAGTAAACCCCTGAGTGTGAGAATCAGCTGTGAAGTCATTATCCAGTAAACACTTGAGTGTGAGAATCAGCTGTGAAGTCATTATCCAGTAAACCCCTGAGTGTGAGAATCAGCTGTGAAGTCATTATCCAGTAAACCCCTGAGTGTGAGAATCAGCTGTGAAGTCATTATCCAGTAAACCCCTGAGTGTGAGAATCAGCTGTGAGACTTTAACTCCACAATGAAATAAAAGAAAATGAAACAAGGAAGTAGCCCATACATTATTATGATCGTATAACGAGCAGAAACGTCACAATGCACATGACTATAGGGAGTAGCCCATACATTTATTATGATCGTATAACGAGCAGAAACGTCACAATGCACATGACTATAGGAAGTAGCCCATACATTTATTATGATCGTATAACGAGCAGAAACGTCACAATGCAGATGACAATCTCACATAAGAGGTAATGACAATGAGGTACATGGCAATTAGCCACAGACTCATCTGAGTGTTAAACACTTGATCGACTGCTGTTGAACATGACCAAAACAATTACACTCAAAACTGCACTTTGTCCTAACAATTTTTCACCAAGTCAGACATGACAGTCAATACTTAGGACTGATCAAGCTGAGACCAATTATTAGCTTTTATTAACTTACAACAACAACAAAAATACATAGCTGCAATTATTTCAATCAGTATGCTTGCAGGTAATCCCTAATTCACAATGTTTATTTTGATACTGTGAAAGGGCACTAACTCTGATGTATTCCACCATGCCGCCAAAAGAACAAAAAAGATTTTTGTCAGGGTTATGTATACTCAGTTTTTGACTGCTCTGAACTGGTGGAAATCAAGTGAAGTCCTTGGTTTTATGCAAGGACAAGGGCAATCGTGTTCAGCCAGGGTTCGCATTTACCTTAATTCACCTGCATTTCACAGTTCTGATGACAAAATACTAACAAAAGTTTCGGCCACTGATACTGCATACCAATTTAATTTTCATTAGAGCAGATGTTAGCAGTGGAACCTGCTGATACTGCCAGCCTCAACACAGTGAGGCTCCTCATGAACCTGCTGATACTGTCAGCCTCGACACAAACAGTGAGACTCCTCATGAACCTGCTGATACTGCCAGCCTCAACACAGTGACACTCCCCATGAACCTGCTGATACTGCCAGCCTCAACACAAACAGTGAGGCTCCTCATGAACCTGCTGATACTGCCAGCCTCAACACAAACAGTGAGGCTCCTCATGAACCTGCTGATACTGCCAGCCTCAACACAGTGAGGCTCCTCATGAACCTGCTGATACTGCCAGCCTCAACACAGTGAGGCTCCTCATGAACCTGCTGATACTGTCAGCCTCAACACAAACAGTGAGGCTCCTCATGAACCTGCTGATACTGCCAGCCTCAACACAGTGAGGCTCCTCATGAACCTGCTGATACTGCCAGCCTCAACACAGTGAGGCTCCTCATGAACCTGCTGATACTGCCAGCCTCAACACAGTGAGGCTCCTCATGAACCTGCTGATACTGCCAGCCTCAACACAGTGAGGCTCCTCATGAACCTGCTGATACTGCCAGCCTCAACACAAACAGTGAGGCTCCGCATGAACCTGCTGATACTGCCAGCCTCAACACAGTGAGGCTCCTCATGAACCTGCTGATACTGCCAGCCTCAACACAGTGAGGCTCCTCATGAACCTGCTGATACTGTCAGCCTCAACACAAACAGTGAGGCTCCTCATGAACCTGCTGATACTGCCAGCCTCAACACAGTGAGGCTCCTCATGAACCTGCTGATACTGTCAGCCTCAACACAGTGAGGCTCCTCATGAACCTGCTGATACTGTCAGCCTCAACACAAACAGTGAGGCTCCTCATGAACCTGCTGATACTGCCAGCCTCAACACAGTGAGGCTCCTCATGAACCTGCTGATACTGCCAGCCTCAACACAGTGAGGCTCCTCATGAACCTGCTGATACTGTCAGCCTCAACACAAACAGTGAGGCTCCTCATGAACCTGCTGATACTGCCAGCCTCAACACAGTGAGGCTCCTCATGAACCTGCTGATACTGTCAGCCTCAACACAAACAGTGAGGCTCCTCATGAACCTGCTGATACTGCCAGCCTCAACACAGTGAGGCTCCTCATGAACCTGCTGATACTGTCAGCCTCAACACAAACAGTGAGGCACCTCATGAACCTGCTGATACTGCCAGCAGGGTATCTGCAACACTAACCACTACGCTGTGGCGGCATTAGTATATTTAGTATTGGTACCATTAGTATATTTAGTACCATTAGTATATTTAAATGGCTACATGCATTAATCTTAAATAAATGTTAGCGAACCGCCCAGAGAACGTGGACAAACGAGTTACAAGACAAAACACGACGCGTTTCGACCTCTTAGGTCTTCGTCTGGTGATAATTAAACGAATAAAACAACGAAAATTCACTTAGCTTTGCTTTCGTTACCTTAACCTTCACTATCGTTGTTAGCAATATCATTCAGTAATACTATTGCTAGTATTGATACTACCCCTAGCACTGACATCACCATCCCTCTGGGACTGTTGCCACGGCAACCCTGCTGCTTAAGAATCCTCTAACCCACTCTCCTTTCTCCCATACACATACTTATTGACACTTTTTTTTTTTTTTAATATTTTTTTTTCCCCCCCAATATTTTGACCATTAATAGTATTCCTATTCCCAACTCTTTGCCACTTCATTTCTGCTACACCTTTCCCAACTCTTTGCCACTTCATTTCTGCTACACCTTTCCCAACTCTTTGCCACTTCATTTCTGCTACACCTTTCCCAACTCTTTGCCACTTCATTTCTGCTACACCTTTCCCAACTCTTTGCCACTTCATTTCTGCTACACCTTTCCCAACTCTTTGCCACTTCATTTCTGCTACACCTTTCCCAACTCTTTGCCACTTCATTTCTGCTACACCTTTCCCAACTCTTTGCCACTTCATTTCTGCTACACCTTTCCCAACTCTTTGCCACTTCATTTCTGCTACACCTTTCCCAACTCTTTGCCACTTCATTTCTGCTACACCTTTCCCAACTCTTTGCCACTTCATTTCTGCTAACCTTTCCCAACTCTTTCTAACCGCCTGACCCTCATTAGTTTATCACTTGAACTTTTGTTTTCTTTTTAATTGAAAAAAACACTGTCTTCATTTTGTTTAACTACACAAAAAACAAAAGTAAGTGAAACATATTCCAGTTTTTCTTATCATGTTTCTTGGGCTGAACCTTAACAGCGTCCATGTGCATGTCTGTGCACTGTGTCTATACATGCACTTGCTCTCTTTCCAAGTTGTCAGAGACATGCTGAAGAGTAGTTTCATTAAAACAAACTGACCTTACACTTAAAGTAGAAGCCTGTTCAGACGAATCCATTGCCACCCCCATCTTTTACATAAAATGAAAGCTCCATTGTTTTAATCATTATTCATGCCAAAGACACACATAGAGAGAGGATCAGATTTTCTTATCATTCTGAAATAATGAACACTATCCTCCACCCACACCACCCCAACATAAATAAATCAAATTAAATCAAGTAAACAAACAAAATCAAAACGGTATGATTTTACAACTTGTCTTCTTCACTGATTTCTATTCATAGTTCCTCAACCAGAAACAGAGCTACCTGATTTTCTTGTAATACTATCGTGAACATTTTTAGACTTTCAAAAAAAAAAAAAAAAACCCAAACCAAACACGAAAACTTACATGTGCTGCCTCTTCTTCCTCCCTGGCTTTCTGTACCCGCCTCTCCTCCGCCTGCTTCCTCATGTCCTCCACCAGCCACCGTCAGCTTCTCCTGCAGTGCCGAGATGATGGTGAACACCATCACCATGCCCAGGTTCCTCTCTGCCTGCAACACAAAGGCACCACATCATGGCCCTCAACACTGCAGGGAAGCAACATTCATGCAACATGAAGGCACCACATCATGGCCCTCAACACTGCAGGAAGCAACATTCATGCAACATGAAGGCACCACATCATGGCCCTCAACACTGCAGGGAAGCAACATTCAGGAGGCAGTTCCTCTCTGCAACATGAAGCACCACATCATGGCCCTTAACACTGCAGGGAAGCAACATTCAGAGGCAGAGGGAAACCGGGCTTCTGACTGAATGCAGCTTCATTCTGGACACTCTGCTTGAGCTGATCAATGTTGACATCACCATGAAAATAGTCCTTCAATCCTGCTGGCTGGCATTTATTGTGGATCAAGTGGTGCGTAGGATAAGATAAGATAATGTTGCTTATAGCCCAGCCAACCGCAAAGGGCCACATCAGGGCTGTCACCACGTTAAAATCAACTAACCAGTCATTTGGAAAAAAAACACACCACTTTCACACATCTCGTTAATGACCTCGTCTACAACGCACCAGAAACTTTGTTAAAAATCTTTCTGCCGTAAAATCTTAAATCAGATGAAAAATGTTAATCTCTCTCAAAAACTCAAGGATCACGTCTGGCGGGACACCCCATGAACAGGATCTTCATGGACTCCGCTGTAAAATGTTTGTGTATCACATCGTGCAAGTCCCAACACTCTAACAGAACAAGTTTCACTGTGAGTGGCGCATGACATGGAATGCACCACGGAGCTTCTTCACTCTTTAAAAGGTAAGAATGGGTAAAATACGAATGGCCGGTGTGCAGCCGGCACAAACCGTTTCCTCTTTACGACCTCCTGACGTAGATGGGAGAACTCCTTAAGGTTTGGACGGATCTGAAAGAGTTTTGTTATTCGTCTGTGTGTTCCAATCCTCCTGCCAGAGGTCTCTCACATAATCGTTAATTTTCGGTTTCACATCTGAGCAGGGGATATAAATGTTTAGACAGTTTTTCTCTTGTGGCGTTCTTGGCTAAACGATCAACCATTTCGTTCCCGCCGATGCCAACATGACCAGGAACCCAAGCAGAGTAATGTTGTAACCGTCCGTCTTCAACTTACTAAAACGTTAAAAAAAAATTAAAAGTTCTGGATGCTGAAGGTTGCGGCCAGCTAGGGCCTCCAAAGCTGACAGCGAGTCCGACAGAACCAGAAAATCCCTCTTCGAAGAATGTGAAATTATCTTCAAAGCCAGTACCAGAGCAGTAAGTTCAGCAAAATAGACAGAAGCATCGGAATGGATATGTTCCAACAGTATCTGAGAAGGAGCCCCAGGGCAGTAGGCTGCACAGGCCACTCCATCTTCAGACTTGGAACCGTCAGTGAAAACTTTTTGATAGGATGGGAATTTCGAACAGAGCTCAGCATACAACGCCTTGTATGCCAGAGAGCTGGTAGACTCTTTACGAAAAGCTGCAAGATCGAAACGAATCTCTGGTGTGAAAAAGGTCCACGGAGGTTGATCCGGAAACTTGGAAAAATCCGATACAACTCCTAGGTCTAGACCTGCATTCCGCACGTGAGGCTGCATACGAAGACCAAACGGCGGAATACAGTTAGGGTTGGTTTCGAATTTGTTTTGAAACTGAGGGTCAAAGACACAGTCATAGGCAGGATTCTGCGGTTCTGAGAACAGTCGGATATAATAATTTAAAGACAGTTTCAGCCTGCGGTTGGACAGTGAAGGTTCACCCGCCTCTGCGTACAGGCTGTACACAGGGGTGGTGCGGAACGCTCCAAGACAGAGACGAAGCCCTTGATGGTGGATAGGGTCCAAGAGTTTGAGGTAAGACGATCTTGCGGAGCCGTACACAGCACAGCCGTAGTCCAGTTTGGAACGGACCAGGGCTCTGTAGAGGTGCAGCAAAGTTTTCTTATCAGCGCCCCAGTAGGTGTGCGCTACGACCCGCAGAATATTCAGTGCTTTCTGGCAAGAAGTTTTGAGGTTTTTGATGTGGCTGAGAAAGTTGAGTTTTTGGTCAAAAATAACTCCCAGGAATTTGGCTTCTTTACAACTGGAATGGTGGACTTGTCCAGACGAATTTCAGGATCAGTAAAGAATCGACGAAAATTGTGGAAATGAATTGACTGAGTTTTGGTACGGGAGAACGTAAACCCGCTTTCCTCAGCCCACTGTTGGATTCTGTTGACACAAAGTTGGAGTCGACGCTGTACGCTGGCGTAAGAAGCTCCAACTGCATACAGCGCGAAGTCGTCAACAAACAGAGAGGACTCAGTGCCTGGCTTACCGATTGGACAATGTCATTTATTTTAATACTGAAAAGGGCTGGAGAAAGGATGCTCCCCTGAGGAACACCCAACTCCTGCCCATGGATGTCAGAGAGTGTGGTGCCAACACGCACCTGGAACTGTCGATCGGCTAAAAAGTTCTGAATGAACAGAGGCAGGTGACCCCGAAAAACCAAGTCTGTACAGGTCCATGAGGATTCCTGCTTTCCACGTGGTGTCGTACGCCTTTCGAGTCGAAAAAGATAGCAACCACATGCTGCTTGTTAACAAAGGCGTTGCGGATGGTGGTTTCCAGACGGATTAGATGGTCAACCGTCGAGTGGTACTTCCGGAAACCGCACTGTTCACTGGCCAAAAGACCATCGGTTTCCAGCTTCCACATCAGACGGGAGTTGACCATCTTTTCCATCAGCTTACAGAGGCAGCTGGTCAGAGCGATTGGGCGATAGTTGGAAGGGTTGGTAAGGGCCTTTCCAGGCTTTAGGAATGATCAGGGCTTTCCGCCAGGAAGGCAGAAAGGACCCTGTGGTCCAGATATGGTTATAAACTTGGAGAAGAGTCTGGAGACAGCTTTCTGGAAAATGTTTCACAACCTGATAATGAATGTCATCCAGACCAGGGGCAGAATCAGTGCAGGTTTGTAAAGCTAATTTGAGTTCAACGATTGAAAAAGGAAGATTATAGGTTTCAGAGTTGTCTGATGTGAAATTGTATGAAGATTTCTCTCTAATCTCTTTGTTTCTTAAAAGACTGCAGATTTATTTGAAGATGAGGAGTTCTGTTGGATGGTGGAGGCCAACAGATTGGCAACAGCTTGTTTGTCAGTGATCAGAGCATCGGCAAGTTTCAAGTGATGAATGGAGGGGTTGGTGTTCTTCCCTTTGATTTTCTAATGATGTTCCAAACTTTTTTCTTGGAAGTTTTAGATGTCAGCCTGGAGCAGAAGCTTCTCCAGGACCGACGTTACTGATTTTAAAAGTGTATCTCGATTTAGCACGGAGTTTCTGATGGGCTCGAGCGTTGGGACCCGAAGGTCGTTGGTATAACCCGACGCTGAGCCCGTTTGCGAACTTTGGAAATTTGTTGGCAGTCTGAATCGAACCAGGGTGTTTTTGGCATCTGAAGTTTATCGGAAGACACTGGAATAGAGGTTTTAGCACATTTGATTACAGTGTTAGTCAGACATTCTGCTGGGTCTGGACTCTGAAAAAAATCAGCGTCCTGGAATTCTTTTGAAATAGTGGTTGCAAATAGATCCCAGTTTGCTTTCTTATAATTGAGATGTTGAGAGACAGAGCCGGTTTCAGTTAATATGGGCTGTAAAAAGAACAGGGGGAAAAGGTCACTTCCGTGCAGATCGTCATGACAGACCACTCATAGTCCAGGACCAGCGAGGGGTCACAAACCGACAAATCTAAACACGAAAGTGAACCTGTGGAAGAGTGGAGGTAAGTTGCAGATCCGTCGTTCAGACAACACAAAATCTAAATCCGAAAGGACATCCTCAATTAGCAGACCTCTGGATGACGTACTGACACTACCCCAAAGAGGATTGTGACCGTTAAAGTCACCCAACAGCAAAAAAGGTCGAGGAAGTTCTCTTATCAGACTGACAAGGTCCTGACGACAAACCGGGACAGAAGGTGGAGATAAAGGGAACAGATTGTCACAGTCTTGTGGAGAGTGACTCTCGCAGCTACAGCCTGAAGGAGGTAGACAAAGTGACAGGACTATACAACAAAGTTTTGTGTAGGAGAAGGGCAACACCGCCCGACAGTCCCAACGTGAATGGTTGTGCAGGTTTCGAAAGTATATTAAAGCCAGGAAGAGTAAAGGTCTTTGGCTTTGAATTTGGGTTTCCTGAAGAGCCACGACGGAAGGTTTTATAGATTGACACAGAAGCTGCAGCTCCTCAAAGTTGGAATTTAGTCCACGGATATTCCAATGGAATATTGTACTATCCATGGTGCAGAGGGCGAAAAGGAGAGAGATCAGGTCATCTCCTCATCAGCATCTGCGGCCAATGGAGTGAATTTATTTTTTAGTTTCACTGGACTGTGTTGGTCTTTGGACCCGCTGGCAGACTTGCCCGCAGGTGACAAAGGCCTGGAGTTTGGAGATGGTGGAGGTCTGGATTTGGAAGATGGTGGAGGTTTTTTCCTCATCTCCACCATCTCCACAGTGGGTGGAACTCCCTTGCCCGCACGGGCACTGGATAGGAGAGTTCGAGGCGGAATTGCTGGTTTTTTAATCTGCCCAGCAGCAGATGTTGTAGACTGCTGGGCAGTCTGAGGCGTGGCGGATTTTTTGCCTCCACCAGGGGCAGTCACTTTGGGTTGGAAGGTGGTGGACCTGCTTCCACCAGAGTTGACAATTCTACCTTGCAATGTCTTGGAAAACGTAAAGTCATCAGTCTGGCAGCAGGCTGACCGAGTGTGAACTGTTGGAACTGTCTTTACGGCCGAAGCATATGAAGCTGTTGGAGTCTGACTGCCCACAACCAGCTTGCGGGCTTCAAAAAAGGAGATCTTCTTTTCTGTTTTTATTCGTTGAATGGAGGATTCCTGAATCCAAAGAGGACAGTTTCTTGAAGAGGAGGGATGGTCGCCACCGCAGTTAGCACAATGTGCCGGATCTTTACACGGCCCATCATGGGTTGCCTTGCAGCAAACACCGCACACCTCCTGCCCAGAACAGCGGTCTCTGACATGTCCAAACCTCTGGCACCTGAAGCATCTCAACGGGGACGGGACATACAGCTGAACACGGACGTTCAGGTAGCCAACTTTGATGACCGGAGGCAGCACAGGGTTGCAGAAGGTCAGAAAGAGGGTGTTGGTGGCCACTCTCTCTGCACCTTTCTTGACTGTCATCCTGCGCACCTCCGTCACACCCTGGGATGCCAGTTCCGTTTTTATTTCTGCCTCTGAGACAACCCGTTAGATCTCTGCAGCGAATCACACCTTTCGATGAATTTAACTGTTTATGGGGAGTCACCCTGATCTCCCTATCCACTAGGTTTGTTGCCCTCAACAGCTGTTCAGATTGTTTTCTTGATCGACATTGAACTAGAAATGAGCCATTTCTCAACCTTTTGACGGACTGAGGGTCACCTGCTAAGCCTTGAAAGCCCTTTTGAATAGCAAAAGGGCTCAGAGCTGAAAGGGTCTTTCCTGCTCCGTCCCTTCCACCACGAGCCAGGAAGCCCAGAAACCTGTCCTCTGTCGTACCTCCGTGTCAGAATCGCTGTCAGAATAACGTTCCCTGAAATAGGGGATGCTGCCTTCCTCTTCCTTTTGGGGGGATATTTTTGAAAAGGCCATATTAAGTTCATTGTGTTTCATCCCTCCCTTACCCACCCACCTTGGAGTCCAACTAAGGGGCCAGGGCCAAGAAACCAATGTCTTGACCCCTTCCAGGCTTCGGGAGAGACATACGACAAACAGAACACTACTACCCCTATCCCCCCTGATCATGCTCAACTCCCGGGAACAGAGAGCTGAGCACTGCAGGGGTTTACTTGGCCAGCAGGGGGACTGTCCGTCTTGACCCAGCCCCAAGAAGGGGAGCCGATTAGTACACCCGGGCCAAAGTGTACTCCCTGTCTAGGAGAGGTCCGAGCCAAAGTGATGTGTTGAGAGCGCTGGCCCTCTCAATCACCAGGATCTCATTCCCCTCCGACACAGGTCGCACCGCACGGCAAACACGGCGGATCTTAAGGAGACCACAGAGAGAAAAGGAGTGTGGAAAAGAAGACTTGAAGGGGAGACGAAGATAGAAAAGGGCCAAATAAGAGAGGCAGAAAAGAAGAAAAAGAGAAAGGCGGGTTACTCTTAGTCAGGATCCTCACCCTTAGCCTATCTGACATGGGAAGCCCTACCAGGGGCATCAACTCCTTACCACAGTTATGCTTAGGCCAGACAGCATCTTGGCTTTTCGGACCTAGAAGCAGTTTTTAAAAAAAAAACCAGCCTATCTTAAAGTATTGATGCCCCCGCCAGCAAAGCCTAAGGATCACTGGACCACGCAAGCCCTCCGACCACGACAAGGTCGCAACCCCCGGAGGGAAGTGGTGCGTCTGTAGTACATCAGTTCATGTGGTTTGTAGCTCAGCTGATCATGACACACATCAGGCCTGCAAGAACTGAGGTTACACACAAAACTGAGCGGAAATCATTGGCTGTATGCAAAAGGACTGTGTCCATTCCTTTCCACCACTGATGCCCACCACCACCACCATCACTATCACTATCACCACCACCATCATACCCTCCCTCCCTCCACATTTCTCCACATTCCAAAAATCATATTTCTTTCATCAGCTCTGGGATATCAGTAATGCCTTTTCAAGCGATAAATAGAATGCAGATCACTTCTCACTGCTATGCATATTCTCAAAGTTGACTCAATACAAGAGTCAACATCAAGATGATTCAATAAACGTTTTCTGATTTTGAGTCTGAATCAGATCAAGAATCATCTGAAAAGCTGCCAACAGAGGTGGTTTTATCTTGGCCCTGAACTCCAGCGGCATGTGTACATACAGTGGGCAGTCACCCCACTCATTGCTGTAGTGGAGCAGACAGCATGTGTGTCTTCAGAGGGCAGTCACCCCACTCCTTGCTGTAGTGGAGCAGACAGCATGTGTACATACAGAGGCAGTCACCCCTCTCCTTGCTGTAGTGGAGCAGACAGCATGTGTGTCTTCAGAGGGCAGTCACCCCACTCCTTGCTGTAGTGGAGCAGACAGCATGTGTACATACAGTGGGCAGTCACCCCACTCCTTGCTGTAGTGGAGCAGACAGCATGTGTACATACAGAGGGCAGTCACCCCACTCCTTGCTGTAGTGGAGCAGACAGCATGTGTACATACAGAGGGCAGTCACCCCACTCCTTGCTGTAGTGGAGCAGACAGCATGTGTACATACAGAGGGCAGTCACCCCACTCCTTGCTGTAGTGGAGCAGACAGCATGTGTACATACAGAGGGCAGTCACCCCACTCCTTGCTGTAGTGGAGCAGACAGCATGTGTACATACAGAGGGCAGTCACCCCACTCCTTGCTGTAGTGGAGCAGACAGCATGTGTACATACAGAGGGCAGTCACCCCACTCCTTGCTGACAGTAGTGGAGCAGACAGCATGTGTCTCTTCAGAGGGCAGTCACCACTCTCCTTGCTGTAGTGGAGCAGACAGCATGTGTACATACAGAGGGCAGTCACCCCTCTCCTTGCTGTAGTGGAGCAGACAGCATGTGTACATACAGAGGGCAGTCACCCCACTCCTTGCTGTAGTGGAGCAGACAGCATGTGTACATACAGAGGGCAGTGACCCCACTCCTTGCTGTAGTGGAGCAGACAGCATGTGTACATACAGAGCGCAGTCACCCCACTCCTTGCTGTAGTGGAGCAGACAGCATGTGTACATACAGAGGGCAGTACCCCACTCCTTGCTGTAGTGGAGCAGACAGCATGTGTACATACAGAGGGCAGTCACCCCTCTCCTTGCTGTAGTGGAGCAGACAGCATGTGTCTTCAGAGGGCAGTCACCCCACTCCTTGCTGTAGTGGAGCAGACAGCATGTGTACATACAGAGCGCAGTCACGCCACTCCTTGCTGTAGTGGAGAACACAGCATGTGTACATACAGAGGGCAGTCACCCCTCTCCTTGCTGTAGTGGAGCAGACAGCATGTGTCTTCAGAGGGCAGTCACCCCACTCCTTGCTGTAGTGGAGCAGACAGCATGTGTCGCTTCAGAGGGCAGTGACCCCACTCCTTGCTGTAGTGGAGCAGACAGCATGTGTACATACAGAGGGCAGTCACCCCTCTCCTTGCTGTAGTGGAGCAGACAGCATGTGTCTTCAGAGGGCAGTCACCCCACTCCTTGCTGTAGTGGAGCAGACAGCATGTGTCGCTTCAGAGGGCAGTGACCCCACTCCTTGCTGTAGTGGAGCAGACAGCATGTGTACATACAGAGGGCAGTGACCCCACTCCTTGCTGTAGTGAAGCAGACAGCATGTGTACAGAGGGCAGTCACCCCACTCCTTGCTGTAGTGGAGCAGACAGCATGTGTATCTTCAGAGGGCAGTCACCCCTTTCCCTGCTGTAGTGGAGCAGACAGCATGTGTACATACAGAGGCAGTCACCCCACTCCTTGCTGTAGTGGAGTAGACAGCATGTGTACATACAGAGGGCAAGCATCCCACTCCTTGCTGTAGTGGAGCAGACAGCATGTGTATCTTCAGAGGGCAGTCACCCCCTCTCCTTGCTGTAGTGGAGCAGACAGCATGTGTACATACAGAGGGCAGTCACCCCACTCCTTGCTGTAGTGGAGCAGACAGCATGTGTCTTCAGAGGGCAGTCACCCCTCTCCTTGCTGTAGTGGAGCAGACAGCATGTGTACATACAGAGGGCAGTCACCCCACTCCTTGCTGTAGTGGAGCAGACAGCATGTGTACATACAGAGGGCAGTGACCCCACTCCTTGCTGTAGTGGAGCAGACAGCATGTGTATCTTCAGAGGGCAGTCACCCCTCTCCTTGCTGTAGTGGAGCAGACAGCATGTGTACATACAGAGGGCAGTCACCCCACTCCTTGCTGTAGTGGAGCAGACAGCATGTGTACATACAGAGCGCAGTCACCCCACTCCTTGTTGTAGTGGAGCAGACAGCATGTGTACATACAGAGCGCAGTCACCCCACTCCTTGCTGTAGTGGAGCAGACAGCATGTGTATCTTGAATCTTCAGAGGGCAGTCACCCCTCTCCTTGCTGAAGTGGAGCAGACAGCATGTGTACATACAGAGGGCAGTCACCCACTCCTTGCTGTAGTGGAGCAGACAGCATGTGTACATACAGAGGGCAGTCACCCCTCTCCTTGCTGTAGTGGAGCAGACAGCATGTGTGTCTTCAGAGGGCAGTCACCCCACTCCTTGCTGTAGTGGAGCAGACAGCATGTGTACATACAGAGCGCAGTCACCCCACTCCTTGCTGTAGTGGAGCAGACATCATGTGTCTCTACAGAGGGCAGTCACCCCACTCCTTGCTGTAGTGGAGCAGACAGCATGTGTCTCTACAGAGGGCAGTCACCCCTCTCCTTGCTGTAGTGGAGCAGACAGCATGTGTATCTTCAGAGGGCAGTCACCCCACTCCTTGCTGTAGTGGGCAGACAGCACGTGTACATACAGAGGGCAGTCACCCCACTCCTTGCTGTAGTGGAGCAGACAGCATGTGTATCTTCAGAGGGCAGTCACCCCACTCCTTGCTGTAGTGGAACAGACAGCATGTGTACACACAGAGGGCAGTCACCCCACTCCTTGCTGTAGTGGAGCAGACAGCATGTGTAACATACAGAGGGCAGTGACCCACTCCTTGCTGTAGTGGAGCAGACAGCATGTGTCTTCAGAGGCCAGTCACCCCTCTCCTTGCTGTAGTGGAGCAGACAGCATGTGTACATACAGAGGGCAGTCACCCCACTCCTTGCTGTAGTGGAGCAGACAGCATGTGTACATACAGAGGGCAGTCACCCCACTCCTTGCTGTAGTGGAGCAGACAGCATGTGTACATACAGAGGGCAGTCACCCCACTCCTTGCTGTTGTGGAGCAGACAGCATGTGTATCTTCAGAGGGCAGTGACCCACTCTTGCTGTAGTGGAGCAGACAGCATGTGTACATACAGAGGGCAAGCACCCCACTCCTTGCTGTAGTGGAGCAGACAGCATGTGTCACTTCAGAGGGCAGTCACCCCACTCCTTGCTGTAGTGGAGCAGACAGCATGTGTACATACAGAGGGCAGTCACCCCACTCCTTGCTGTAGTGGAGCAGACAGCATGTGTACATACAGAGGGCAGTCACCCACTCCTTGCTGTAGTGGAGCAGACAGCATGTGTACATACAGAGGGCAGTCACCCCACTCCTTGCTGTAGTGGAGCAGACAGCATGTGTACATACAGAGGGCAGTCACCCCACTCCTTGCTGTATTGGAGCAGACAGCATGTGTGTCTTCAGAGGGCAGTCACCCCACTCCTTGCTGTAGTGGAACAGCAGATTCTGACAGCATGTGTAGCTTCAGTGGGCAGTCATACAACTTTCTGCTGTAGGGAACAGCAGATTCAGACAGCACATGTTACCAGGGCTAGACAAAGTCAGTACCCCACCCAAAGCGAAGGTAGATGTAGATTTCAAAGCCCGTCGGGCAACCTGAAAACTTGCTGCCTGCACCATAGTCATTTACATGAATTTCTTTTGTTTTTAATTAGTGCTTTAAATTTTAATCTGAAAATGCAGCCAACTTCGTCATTCCCATTTGCTGCACTCAAAAGTGATACTTAGGATAATCCTGCTGGCTTACAGACATTGTCTGTAGACAATAGCCTCTAGCTGATACTAACAGGCCATTGGTCAGTCAGCTGCTAAACATCGTCTGTAGACAATAGCCTCTAGCTGATACTAACAGGCCATTGGTCAGTCAGCTGCTAAACATCGTCTGTAGACAATAGCCTCTAGCTGATACTAACAGGCCATTGGTCAGCCAGCTGCTAAACATCGTCTGTAGACAACAGCCTCTAGCTGTACTAACAGGCCATTGGTCAGTCAGCTGCTAAACATCGTCTGTAGACAACAGCCTCTAGCTGATACTAACAGGCCATTGGTCAGTCAGCTGCTAAGTCCTCATTCATATTTATCACTTTACCACTGAAGTCTTCACTCCAGTTTAATGATATGAAAACATCTCTTGAATCATTACAAAAAACAAAAAAAAAAACAGTTTCAAAACAGTGAGCAAAACCTGGACAGAGAGGAAGAGAGAAGGGATTGGGGGGGGGGGGGGGGGGGGGGGGGGGGGGTGATTAAATGGCATGAAAGATAAGATAAGATAATGTTGCTTATAGCCCAGCCGACCGCAAAGGGCCACATCAGGGCTGTCACACGTTAAAATACAACTCACCAGTCATTTAAAAAAAAAAAAAAAAAAAAAAAAAAAAAACTTTCACACATCTCATTAAATGACATCGTCTACAAACGCACCAGAAATTGCATTAAAATCTTTCTTCCGAAAAATCTTAAATCAGATGAAAAATGTTAATCTCTCTCAAAAACTCAAGGATCACATCAGGTGGGACATCCCTGAACAGGATCTTCATGGACTCCGCTGTAAAATGTTTGTGTCTCACATGTGCAAGTCCCAACACTCTAAAAGAACTGTTTCATTGTGAGTGGCGCATGACATGGAATACACCACGGAGCTTCTTCACTCTTTAAAAGGTAAGAATGGGTAAAATACGAATGGCGGTGTGCAGCCGGCACAGAACCGTTTCTTCTTTACGACCTCCGACATAGATGGGAGGAAGTCCTTAAGGTTTGGAGGATCTGAAAGAGTTTGTTATTCGTCTGTGTGTTCCATCCTCCTGCCAGAGGTCTCTCACATAATCTTAATTTGGGTTTCACATCTGAGCAGGGGATATAAGTGTTGGACAGTTTCTCTTTGTGGCGTTCTTGGCTAAACGATCAACCATTTCGTTCCCGCCGATGCCAACATGACAGGAACCCAAGCAAGAGTAATGTTGTAACGTCCGCCTTCAACTTACTAAAAGTTCAAAAAAAAGTAAAAGTTCTGGATGCTGAAGGTTGCGGCCAGCTATGGCCTCCAAAGCTGACAGCGAATCCGACAGAACCAGAAAGTCCCTCTTTGAAGAATGTGAGATTATCTTCAAAGCCAAAACCAGAGCAGTAAGTTCAGCAGAATAGACAGAAGCATCTGAATGAATATGTTCCAACAGTATCTGAGGAGCCCAGGGCAATAGGCTGCACAGGCCACTCCATCTTCAGACTTGGAACCGTCAGTAAAAACTTTTTGACAGGATGGGAATTTCAAACAGAGCTCAGCATACAATGCCTTGTACGCCAGAGAGCTGGTAGACTCTTTGCGAAAAGCTGCAAGATCAAAACGATCTCTGGTGTGAAGAGGTCCACGGTGGTTGATCGGAAACTTGGAAATACCAGATACTACACCTAGGTCTAGACTGCATTCCGCACGTGAGGCTGCATACGAAGACCAAACGGCGGGAATACATTTAGGGTTGTTTTCAAACTTACTTTGAACGGAGGGTCAAAGACACAGTCATAGGCAGGGTTTCTGGTTCCGAGAACAGTCTGATGTAATAATTCAAAGACAGTTTCAGCCTGCGGTTGGACAGTGAAGATTCACCGCCTCTGCGTACAGGCTGTAGACAGGGGTGGTGCGGAACGCTCCAAGACAGAGACGAAGCCCTTGATGGTGGATAGGGTCAAGAGTTTGAGGAAAGAAGATCGTGCGGAGCCGTACACAGCACAACCGTAGTCCAGTTTGGAACGGACCAGGGCTCTGTAGAGGTGCAACAAAGTTTTTTATCAGCGCCCCAGTCGGTGTGCGCTACGACCGCAGAATATTCAGTGCTTTCTGGCAAGCAGTTTTGAGGTTTTTAATATGGCTGAGAAAGTTAAGTTTTGGTCAAAAATGACTCCAGAAATTTGGCCTCTTTAACAGCTGGAATGGGAGATTTCCCTACTTGAAGTTCAGGATCTGGAAAAAACTGACGGAAATTATGGAAGTGAATACACCGCGTCTTTGTTGGAGAAAAGGTGAAACGTTTTCATTTGCCCACCGATGGATTTTATCTACGCAAAGCTGGAGCCTGCGCTGGACACTCGGGTACAGGCTTCAGTTGCGTAGACAGCAAAATCATCCACAAACAATGAGCAGTCTGAACCCTGCTGAACTGATTTCACAATGTTGTTGATTTTAATACTAAAGAGGGCAGGAGACAGTATGCTCCCTGTGGAACACCCAACTCCTGCTCGTGGACATCAGAGAGAGTGGTGCCAACCCGGACCTGAAACTGTCGTTCTGCCAAAAAATTTTGAATAAAAAGCGGAAGATGACCTCGAAAACCAGATCGTGGAGATCATGAAGTATCCCCGACTTCCAGGTGGTATCGTAGGCCTTCTCCAAGTCGAAGAAAATTGCCACTGCATGCTGTTTGTTCAGAAAGGCGTTCCGAAGTGTAGATTCCAGACGAATCAAATGGTCAACTGTAGTCCTATGTTTGAGGAAACCACACTGTTCTTTCGCCAAAAGGCCATCGGTTTCGAGTTTCCACATGAGCCTAGCGTCGACCATTTTCTCCATCAATTTGCAGACACAGCTGGTCAAAGCTATGGGACGGTAGTTTGATGGATTAGAAAGATTTTTTCCAGGTTTGGGGATGGGAATAATAAGGGCTTTCGCCAAGAGGGTGGAAAGAAACCTGTAGTCCACACATGGTTGTATACCTGTAGCAGTATGTTCAGACCTTCTTGCGGAAGATGTTTCAACAGTTGATAATGAATTTCATCCACACCTGGAGAAGAATCGCTGCAAGAAAGTAAGGCCGATTTCAGCTCGTTTAACGTGAAAGGAAGATTGTAGTCTTCCATGTTGTCGGACGAAAAGTTGCAGGGTGATTTTTCTTTTAGGGCTTTGTTTTTGACAAAAGTGGCTGATTTGTTAGAAGAGGAGGAATTCTTTTCAATGGTTGAAGCCAGCAGATTAGCAACTGCTTTTTTGTCTGTTATTAAAGAGTCAGAAAACTTGAGATGGTTCACAGTGGGACAGGTGTTCTTCCCTTTGATTTTCTTAACCCTCTGCCTACCGCATGACTTTGTGCTATATGACTATGAGAATACCATGCCAAGAGAGGTAACTCCGCAACACATACACACTTGCCATAAAGAAACCTCAATAGAAAATTTGTTTTTAACTTATCTATTCTGTAAAAGTAATGAAAAAAATTCAAAGACATCACTCCATCCAAAACAGCCATTTCCCCCACATATAGTGAACTGGTACACGAGGAAAAAAAAAACAAACGAACAGACTAACTGTACTTCGGTGTTCTCAGTGCTAAAACAATTTTCCCTAAATTCACTGTACCCACAGAACATCATGGATTAGGAGCACAGAGTGATTTTCCAAGTCTAAACAAAGTACTGAAACCTTCAGGAACAAAATAAAGTCATTCTGTATGCTATGCACACTAAATAATCAACTTTTATTGTGAAGCAAAAAACAACAACCCAAACTTCAACAATTTTGTTAAACTGAAGGCATCACATACAAGAAGATTTGTCTTCTAACTACTGAGGGGAAAAAATAACAAGAACAGATTAGGCCTACTGAATACTGGGCTTTAGATTGTGATGGAATTCAACAAAAATGTGCTTTTGCACAAGTGCACTGAGCAACCCCCCCCCCCCCCCTCCCCCAACACACACACACTGTGGTGATGATGTACCTCTTGTCCGGCTCCTCTTTGCTTTTTGATAAACAGGCAGTTTTTATTTCAGGCCAGAGTTTATGTTCATCCTTTTCTGCTTGCTTTTGTGCAGCAAATCAATTTGTTTCTCGTTAAAAGTCTGCCAAAATTCTTCTGAAATCAAAAAGCTAAAGGTGATGCTCCTACAGGCAAATCGTGGGACACACCCACTGACTGACCCGGTTTCCTGGCTATCAAAACAAGGGAAACTTTTGGGGGGCTTCACTTCTTGTAGCCAACCACTCCAGTCAAGAATTAAAGAATCTCTAGCAAGTTTTGTTTTCGAATTTTCTTTTTTTGGGGGTCTGGGCCCAGCAGCAATGGGCTATTCGACATCGTCATTATCATCGCCTGAATCATTATTGATTCCGGCCTCAAAATCAGTCAGCAGTCGATCTTTATTCATAACTAGGTCAAGATTGACGTCCGAATCGTCTTGCTTCAAATCTCCTTCAAGAGTGTAGCCCGCAAATACGCTCTCTTCATCAATATCACTTCAGAAAATGAATTCTGCAAGTTGCATAGTTACTTGATCCGCCATTTTCCCAGAAAATCTTCGCGAAAAAAAGCCGAACTTTGAAAATTCACAGCAGCGAAAATACTCCACCAAAACTCATGCAACAAAAACCAAAATGGCGTCCAGAAACGGAAGTACCGGAAGACTCTTCTGTCGCAATTGCATTCTGGGATATGCGATGGTGAAAGCGAAAGTCGTTGACCGAGTATTCAGCGGTCGATCTCGGTCGATCCGGTATTCAGAAAGAGGAAATCTCGCGGTCGATCTCGGTCGATCCGGTAGGCATTGGGTTAATGATGTTCCACACTTTTTTCTTGGAAGTTTTCGATGTCAGCCTGGAGCAGAAGCTTCTCCAGGACCGACGTTTACTGATTTTAAAAGTGTGTCTCGATTTGGCACGGAGTTTTTGATGGGCTCGAGCGTTGGGACCCGAAGGTCGTTGGTATACCTGACGCTGAGCCCGTTTTCGAACTTTGGAAATTTGTTGGCAGTCTGAATCAAACCAGGGTGTTTTTGGCATTTGAAGTTTATCGGAAGACACTGGAATACAAACTTTAGCACACTTGATCATAGTGTTTGTCAGTGATTCTGCTGGGTCCGGACTCTGAAGAAAGTCAGTGTCCTGGAATTCTTTAGAAATAGTGGCTGCAAATAGATCCCAGTTTGCTTTCTTATAATTTAGATGTTGAGAGACAGAGACGTGTTCAGTTATTACAGGTTGTAGAAGGACAGGGAAATGGTCACTTCTGTGCAGATCGTCATGGACAGACCACTCATAGTCCAGGACCAGCGAGGGGTCACAAACCGACAAATCTAAACACGAAAGTGAACCTGTGGAAGAGTGGAGGTAAGTTGCAGATCCGTCGTTCAGACAACACAAATCCAAATCCGAAAGGACATCCTCAATTAGCAGACCTCTGGATGACGTACGGACACTACCCCAAAGAGGATTGTGACCGTTAAAGTCACCCAACAGCAAAAAAGGTCGAGGAAGTTCTTCTATCAGACTGACAAGGTCCTGACGACAAACGGGACAGAGGAGGTAAATAAAGAGAACAGATTGTCACAGTCTTGTGGAGAGTGACTCTCGCAGCAACAGCTTGAAGGGAGGTAGACAGAGCGACAGGACTATACAGTAGAGTTTTGTGTATGAGAAGGGCAACACCGCCCGACCGTCCCAACGTGGATGGTTGTGCAGGATTTGAAAGAGATAAGATAAGATAATGTTGCTTATAGCCCAGCCGACCGCAAAGGGCCATATCAGGGCTGTCACCACGTTTAAAACAACTCACCAGTCATATAAAAAAAAAAAAAAAAAAAAAAAAACCAACCACTTTCATACATCTCATTAAATGACATCGTCTACAAACGCACCAGAAACTTTGTTAAAAATCTTTCTTCCGTAAAATCTTAAATCAGATGAAAAATGTTAATCTCTCTCAAAAACTCAAGGATCACATCAGGCGGGACATCCCTGAACAGGATCTTCATGGATCCGCTGTAAATGTTTGTGTCTCACATCGTGTAAGTCCCAACACTCTAAAAGAACATGTTTCATTGTGAGTGGCGCATGACATGGAATGCACCACGGAGCTTCTTCACTCTTTAAAAGGTAAGAATGGGTAAAATACGAATGGCCGTGTGCAGCCGGCACAGAACCGTTTCCTCTTTACGACACCCGACGTAGATGGGAGGAAGTCTTTAAGGTTTGGACGGATCTGAAAGAGTTTGTTATTCGTCTGTGTGTTCCAATCCTCTGCCAGAGGTCTCTCACATAAATCGTTAATTTTGGGTTTCACATCTGAGCAGGGGATATAAGTGTTGGACAGTTTCTCTCTTGTGGCGTTCTTGGCTAAACGATCAACCATTTCGTTCCCGCCGATGCCAACATGGCCAGGAACCCAAGCAAGAGTAATGTTGTAACCGTCGCTTTCAACTTGCTAAAAAGTTCAAAGAAATGCAAAAGTTCTGGATGCTGAAGGTTGCGGCCAGCTATGGCCTCCAAAGCTGACAGCGAATCCAACAGAACCAGAAAGTCCCTCTTTGAAGAATGTGAGATTATCTTCAAAGCCAGTACCAGAGCAGTAAGTTCAGCAGAATAGACAGAAGCATCGGAATGGATATGTTCCAACAGTATCTGAGAAGGAGCCCCAGGGCAGTAGGCTGCACAGGCCACTCCATCCTCAGACATTGGAACCGTCAGTGAAAACTTTTTGATAGGATGGGAATTTGGAACAGAGCTCGGCATACAAAGCTTGTACGCCAGAGAGCTGGTAGACTCCTTACGGAAAGCTGCGAGATCGAAACGAATCTCTGGTGTGAAAAAGGTCCATGGGGTTGATCCGGAAACTTGGAAAAATCGGAAACTACTCCCAGGTCTATACCTGCATTCCGCACGTGAGGGCTGCATACGAAGCCCAAACGGCGGAATACATTTCGGGTTATTTTAAACTTACTTTGGAACGGAGGGTCAAAAACACAGTCATAGGCAGGATTCTGCGGTTCTGAGAACAGTCGGATGTAATAATTCAAAGACAGTTTCAGCCTGCGGTTGGACAGTGAAGGTTCACCTGCCTCTGCGTACAGGCTGTACACAGGGGTGGTGCGGAACGCTCCAGACAGAGACGAAGCCTTGATGGTGGATAGGGTCCAAGAGTTTGAGGTAAGATGATCTTGCGGAGCCGTACACAGCACAACCGTAGTCAGTTTGGAACGGACAGGGCTCTGTGAGGTGCAACAAAGTTTTCTTATCAGGCCCCAGTCGGTGTGTGCTACGACCCGCAGAATATTCAGTGCCTTTTGGCAAGCAGTTTTGAGGTTTTTTAATATGGCTGAGAAAGTTAAGTTTTTGGTCAAAAATGACTCCCAGAAATTTGGCTCTTTAACGCTGGAATGGGGGATTTCCTACTTGAAGTTCCGGATTGGAAAAAACTGACGGAAATATGGAAGTGAATACACTGGGTTTTTGTAGCAGAAAAGGTGGAAAACCGTTTTCATCCGCCCACGATGGATTTTATCTACGCAAGCTGGAGCCTGCGCTGGACATCGGGTACAGGCTTCCAGTTGCGTAGACAGCGAAATCATCCACAAACAATGAGCAGTCTGAACCTGCTGAACTGATGAACAATGTTGTTGATCTTAATACTAAAGAGGGCAGGAGATTAGTATGCTCCCTGTGGAACACCCAACTCCTGCTCGTGGACATCAGAGAGAGTGGTGCCAACCCGGACCTGAAACTGTCGTTCTGCCAAAAATTTTGAATAAAAAGCGGAAGATGACCTCGAAAACCAGATCGTGGAGATCATGAAGTATCCCCGACTTCAGGTGGTATCGTAGGCCTTCTCCAAGTCAAAGAAAATTGCCACTGCATGCTGTTTGTTCAGAAAGGCGTTCCGAAGTGTAGATTCCAGACGAATCAAATGGTCAACGGTAGTCCGATGTTTGCGGAAACCACACTGTTCTTTCGCCAAAAGGCCATCGGTTTCCAGTTTCCACATGAGCCTAGCATTGGACCATTTTTTCCATCAATTTACAAACACAGCTGGTCAAAGCTATGGGACGGTAATTTGAAGGATTAGAAAGATCTTTTCAGGTTTGGGGATGGGAATAATGAGGGCTTTTCGCCAAGAGGGTGGAAAAAAACTGTAGTCCACACATGGTTGTAGACCTGTAGCAGTATGTTCAGACCTTCTATCGGAAGATGTTTCAACAGCTGATAATGGATTTCATCTAAACCTGGAGAGGAATCGCTGCAAGAAAGCAAGGCAGATTTCAGCTCGTTTAACGTGAAAGGAAGATTGTAGTCTTCCATGTTGTCGGACGAAAAGTTGCAGGGTGATTTTTCTTTTAGGGCTTTATTTTTGACAAAAGTGGCTGATTTATTAGAAGAGGAGGAATTCTTTTCAATGGTTGATAGCAAGCAGATTAGCTACTGCTTTCTTCTCTGTTATTAAAGAATCCGAAAAACTTTAGATGGTTCACAGTGGGAAGGTGTTCTTCCCTTTGATTTCTTAATGATGTTCCACACTTTTTTCTGGAAGTTTTTGATGTCAGCTGGAGCAGAAGCTTCTCCAGGACCGACGTTTACTGATTTTAAAAGTGTGTCTAGATTTAGCACGGAGTTTTTGATGGGCTCGAGCGTTGGGACCGAAGGTCGTTGGTACACCTGACGCTGAGCCGTTTTCTAACTTTGGAAATTTGTTGGCAGTCTGAATCAAACCAGGGTGTTTTTGGCATTTGAAGTTTATCGGAAGACACTGGAATACAAGCTTTAGCACACTTGATCACAGTGTTAGTCAGTGATTCAGCTGGGTCCGGACTCTGAAGAAAGTCAGTGTCCTGGAATTCTTAGAAATAGTGGTTGCAAATAGATCCCAGTTTGCTGTCTTGTAATTTAGATGTTGAGAGACAGAGACGTGTTCAGTTATGACGGGTTGTAGTAAGACAGGGAAATGGTCACTTCCGTGCAGATCGTCATGGACAGACCATCATAGTCCAGGACCAGCGAGGGGTCACAAACCGACAATATCTAAACCGAAAGTGAACTGTGGGAAAAGTGGAGGTAAGTTGCAGATCCGTCGTTCAGACAACACAAATCCAAATCCGAAAGGACATCCTCAATCAGCAGACCTCTGGATGACGTACCAGCACTACCCCAAAGAGGGTTGTGACGTTAAGTCACCCAACAGCAAAAAAGGTCGAGGAAGTTCTCTTATCAGACTGACAAGGTCCTGACGACAAACCGGGACAGAAGGAGGTAGATAAAGGGAACAGATTGTCACAGTCTTGTGGAGAGTGACTCTCGCAGCTACAGCTGAAGGGGGTAGACAGAGCGACAGGATATACAACAGAGTTTTGTGTAGGAGAAGGGAACACCGCCCGACAGTCCCAACGTGGATGGTTGTGCAGGTTTTGAAAGAACATTAAGCCAGAAAGAGTAAAGGTCTTCTGGCTTTGAATTTGAGTTTCTGAAGAGCCATGACAGAAGGTTTTATAGATCGACACAGAAGCTGTAACTCCTCAATAGTTGGAATTTTAGTCCACGGATATTCCAATGGAATATTGTACTATCCATGGTGCATGAGGGCGAAAAGGAGAGAGATCAGGTCATCTCCTCTCAACGTCTGCTTCTAATGGAGTGAATTTATTTTGAAGTTTCACTGAACTATGTTGTTCTTCAGACCTGCTGGCAGACTTGCCAACAGGCGAAGAAGGTCTGGATTTGGGAGACGGTGGAGGTTTCTTCCTCATCTCCACCGTCTCTACACTGGGTGGAACTCCCTTGCCACACACGGGCACTGGACAGAGGAGTCGAGGCTTGGGTGCTGGTTTTTTAATCTGCCAGCAGCAGATGTTGTAGACTGCTGGGCAGTCTGAGGGGTGGCGGATTTTTTGCCTCCACCAGGGGCAGTCACTTTAGGTTGGGAGGTGGTGGACCCGCTCCACCAGAGCTGACAGTTCTTCCTTGCAGTGTCTTGGAAAAAAATAAATTCATCAGTCTGACAGCAGACTGACCTAGTGGAAACTTTCTTTACGGCCGAAGCATATGAAGATGCTGTGGGCGTCTGACTGCCACAACTGTTTACGGGCCTCAAAAAGGAGATTTTCTTTTCAGTTTTAATTCGTTGGATAGTGGATTCCTGTATCCAAAGAGGACAGTTTCGTGAAGAGGAGGGATGGTCGCCACCGCAGTTAGCACAATGTGCGGATCTTTGCACGGCCCATCATGGGTTGCCTTGCAGCACACACCGCACACCTCTGCCCAGAACAGCGGTTCCGACATGTCCAAACCTCTGGCACCTGAAGCATCTCAACGGGGACGGGACATACAGCTGAACGCGGACGTTCAGGTAGCCAACCTTGATGACCGGAGGCAACACAGGGTTGCAGAAGGTCAGAAAGAGGGTATGGTGGCACTCTCTCTGCACCTTTCTTGACTGTCACCCTGTGCACCTCCGTCACACCCTGGGACGCCAGTTCCATTTTTATTTCTGCCTCTGAGGACACCCGCTAGATCTCTGCAGCGAATCACACTTTGGATGAATTTAACTGTTTATGGGGAGTCACCTGATTCTCCTATCACTAGTTTTATCGCTTTCAACAGCTGTTCAGATTGTTTCTGTGATCGACATTGAACAAGAACGAACCATTCCTCAACCTTTTTATGGACTAGGTTCACCTGCTATACCATGAAAGCCTTTTGGACAGCAAAGGGCTCAGAGCTGAAAGGGGTCTTTCCGCTCTGTCCCTTCACCACGAGCCAGGAAGGCCAGAAACCTGTCCTCTGTCTTACCTCACTGTCGAATCACTGTCCGTTTCAATTCCCCTGAAATAGGGAGACTGCCTTCCTCTTCCTTTTGGGGGGGTAGTTTTTTGAGAAGTCATATTTAATTTATTGTAATTCATCCTCCCTTACCACCCACCTTGGAGTCCAACTAAGGGGCCAGGGCCAAGAAACCAATGTCTTGACCCCTTCCAGGCTTCGGGAGAGAGACATACGACAAGCAGAAGCAACCAAACCCTTTCCCCTGATCATGCTCAAACTCCGGGAACAGAGAGCTGAGCACTGCAGGGGTTTACTTGGCAGCTGGGGAACTGCCTGTCTTGACCCAACCCAAGAAGGGGAGCGATTAGTACACCGGGCCAAGTTGTACTCCCTGTCTAGGAGCGGTCGAGCCAAAGTGATGTGTTGAGAGCGCTGGCCTCTCAATCACCAGGATCTCATTCCCCTCCGACAAGGTCGCACCGCACGGCAAACGCGGCGGATCTTAAGGAGACCACAGAGAGAAAGGAGTGTGGAAAAGAAGACTTGAAGGGGAGACGAAGATAGAAAAGGGCCAATAAGGGAGGCAGAAAACAAGAAAAGGAGAAAGGCGGGTTACTCTTAGTCAGGATCCTCACCCTTAGCCTATCTGACATGGGAAGCCCTACCAGGGGCATCAACTCCTTACCACGTTACGCTTAGGCCAAACAGCATCTGCACCTCTCAGGCCTAGAAGCAGTGTGAAAAAAACAGCCTATCTCCAAGTATTGATGCCCCCGCCAGCAAAGCCTAAGGGATCACTGGACCACGCAAACCTCCGACCACGACAAGGTCGCAACCCCCGGAGGGCAGGATTTGAAAGAATATTAAAGCCAGAAAGAGTAAAGGTCTTCTGGCTTTGAATTTGAGTTTCCTGAACAGCCACGACGGAAGGTTTTATAGATTGGCACAAAAGCTGCAGCTCCTCAAAGTTGGAATTTAGTCCACGGATATTCCAATGGAATATTGTATTATCCATGGTGCAGAGGGCGAAAAGGAGAGAGATCAGGTCATCTCCTCTTCAACGTCTGGTGCTAAAGGTGTAAATTTATTTGAGGTTTGTACTGGACTGTGTTGGTCTTCAGACCTGCTGGCAGACTTGCCAACAGGTGAAGAAGGAGGTCTGGATTTGGGAGACGGTGGAGGCTTCTTCCTCATCTCCACCATCTCCACACTGGGTTGAACTCCCTTGCACGCACGGGCACTGGACAGAGGAGTTCGAGGGGGAATTGCTGGTTTTTTAATCTGCCCAGCAGCAGATGTTGTAGACTGCTGGGCAGTCTGAGGGGTGGCGGATTTTTTGCCTCCACCAGGGGCAGTCATTTTGGGTTGGAAGGTGGTGGACCTGCTTCCACCAGAGTTGACAGTTCTTCCTTGCAGTGTCTTCGAAAACGTAAAGTCATCAGTCTGACAGCAGACTGATCGAGTGGGAATTGTGGGAACTTTCTTTACAGCCGAAGCATAGGAAGAGGCTGTCGGCGTCTGACTGCCCACAACCTGCTTGCGGGCCTCAAAAAAGGAAATATTTTCTTTTCAGTTTTTATTCTTTGAATAGCGGATTCCTGAATCCAAAGAGGACAGTTTCGTGAAGAGGAGGGATGGTTGCCACCGCAGTTAGCACAATGTGCCGGATCTTGACACGGCCCATCATGGGTTGCCTTGCAGCAAACACAGCATACCTCTTGCCCTGAACAGCGGTCCCTGACATGGCCAAACTTCTGGCACCTGAAGCACCTCAACGGGGACGGAACATATAACTGAACACGAACATTCAAGTAACCAACTTTGATGACCGGAGGCAGCACAGGGTTGCAGAAGGTCAGAAAGAGGGTGTTGGTGGCCACTCTCTCTGAACCTTTCTTTACCGTCACCCTGCGCACCTCCGTCACACCCTGGGACGCCAGCTCCGTCTTAATTTCTGCCTCTGATACACCAGATAAATCCGGCAGCGAATCACGCCTTTTGATGAATTCAATTGTTTGTGGGGAGTTACCCTGATCTCCCTGTCCACAAGTTTCGTTGCCTTCAGCAGCTGTTCAGATTGTTTTGGTGATTTACACTGAATAAGAAACGAACCATACCTCAACCTCTTGATGGACCGAGGGTCACCTGCTATACCTTGAAAGCCCTTTTGAATAGCAAAAGGGCTCAGAGCTGAAAGGGGTCTTTCCTGCTCCGTCCCTTCCATGACGAGCCAGGAAGCCCAGAAACCTGTCTTCTGTCTAACCTCTGTATCAGAATCACTGTCAGTATCAAAATCCCCTGAAATAGGGGAAGCTGCCTTCCTTTTCTTCTTGGGGGGAATGTTTTTTGAAAAAGCCATAGTAAATTTATGATGCTTCTTCTCTCCCTTACCCACCCACCTTGGAGTCCAACTAAGGGGCCAGGGCCAAGAAACCAATGTCTTGACCCTTCCAGGCTTCGGGAGAGACATACGACAAACAGAAGCCACCAACCCTATCCCCCTGATCATGCTCAACTCCCGGGAACAGAGAGCTGAGCACTGCAGGGTTTTACTTGGCCAGTAGGGGGACTGTCTGTCTTGACCCAGCCCCAAGAAGGGGAGCCGATTAGTACACCCGGGCCAAAGTGTACTCCCTGTCTAGGAGAGGTCCGAGCCAAAGTGATGTGTTGAGAGCGCTGGCCCTCTCAATCACCAGGATCTCATTCCCCTCCGACACAGGTCGCACCGCACAGCAAACACGGCGGATCTTAAGGAGACCACAGAGAGAAAAGGAGTGTGGAAAAGAAGACTTGAAGGGGAGACGAAGATAGAAAAGGGCCAAATAAGAAGGCAGAAAACAAGAAAAGGAGAAAGGCGGGTTACTCTTAGTCAGGATCCTCACCCTTAGCCTATCTAACATGGGAAGCCCTACCAGGGGCATCAACTCCTTTCCACATTACACTTAGGCCAGACAGCATCTTGGCTTTTCGGACCTAGAAGCAGTTTGAAAAAAAACAGCCTATCTCCAAGTATTGATGCCCCCGCCAGCAAAGCCTAAGGGATCACTGGACCGCGCAAGCCCTCCGACCACGACAAGGTCGCAACCCCCGGAGGGAATGGCATGAAAGGGACTCTTGCAACAGGGTACTGTCACTCTGCATTGAAGAAAACGACTGAACATTATCTCTCTACCTTCAAATACTGCGCAGTGTGAAAACCAAATGTTACACCACAGTTTCCAGATCACCTGTTGAACTTGGTTTGAAAACGAAATGGACCAGAATTTCCAGATCACCTGTTGAACTTGGTTTGCTTTCACCTACAATGCATCCTTCCCATGGTAAAAATAAAAAAGGTAAAAAAAAAAATGTGGTGACATATTTCTAATTGCAGGCTAATAAAAGCTTTGACAGGCTGGTGAAAATTTTGGTCATCTGGCCTGGCTGGCTAGGTAAAAAACAAAAAATGAATTAAAAAAAGAAACCTTCCTGAGTCCTGGTTATGGTACTGAAGAGTGCAGGAGATGACAGTCACAACAGGGTTAGAAACTTCCCGACTTTTTCAATGTTGGGAATAATTGAAACATTCAGCTGACAAGGAGCTTGCAGAATTATATCCTAAGCACTGGCAGTGAAATGGTGTGTGATTATCAAAATGCTTTTGTATATTCAGACAAAACGTTGTTTTGGGTGTTCCCCCCCCCCCCCACTCCACCCCCCTACCTTTTTTTTCTTCAAATGACAGTAGTTTAAGTGTGAAGGTCCCCAAAAATTTCACTGGCAGCAGCTGGAGTGGGTAGTATGAGGAGGGGGTGAGCGATGACAGGACGGAGTGGGGGTTAAAACTCTTCACTCTAATGATGAGAAGGATTGCATCAGTAAGGACTCACGCACTCCTTCAGGAACTCCAGGATCATGTCGATCTGGTCGTCCTCTAAACTCTTCATTCTACCTGACGAGAAGCCCTGCATCTCCAAGATCATGTCAATCTGGTCGTCCTCTAAACTCTTCATTCTACCTGATGAGAAGCCTGCATCAGTAAGGACTCACCTCCTCCTTCAAGAACTCCAGGATCATGTCGATCTGGTTGTCCTCCAAACTGTCTGTGGTGGCCAGCTCCATCAGTGGGGGTTCGTCAGGGTAGGTGGAGGTGTACGTGAACTGCACGCTGCACCCCACTGCAGCACACTGGACACGTGTCAATGGCTTTGAAGGGAATCAAACCCAGGACCTCCCAACCCACAATCTGCTACCCCAACTACTGCACCATAGCTGGTCACATATCTTGTAACATATTTTCTAACATTGTCTAATTATCTTATTGTGTTTTTTCATCTTGCTTTCAACACTGCACAATATTTTCTAATGGATACAGTGCCAGAGAAGATGTACTCAAGGATTTGTTGTGTGTCGATGGCACTCTGACTTTCATAATTACCCACCAGCATGGAGCTGGTGTGGATGACATCAATGAATGCATGCACAACTGCTGCATGTCTGAGGTTATACTCACCGAGTCTTCAACAAAATCAGCCCGCTAAAACTGCAGGTCATGGTGAAGGAACAATGACAACATGAACTCACCAGCAGTAACAGGTCATCTGACTGGCTACATACTGAAACACTGAATCTGTCACAACTCATCACTAATGTTGCTTTACAGCTCAGAATCTGTCACCACTCATCATTAATGTTGCTTTACAGCTCAGAATCTGTCACCATTCATCATTAATGTTGCTTTACAGCTCAGAATCTGTCACCATTCATCACTAATGTTGCTTTACAGCTCAGTCACAGTGCTCAGTAAGAACCTGAGTTCAAATCTGGGCTGCCTGCATGATTTTCTACATTTCTTTAAATAACACTTATTTCCAGTCCAAAAAAACAAAAGACAAAAACAAAACAAACAAAAACAACAACAAAGAAACCTAGATCACAATTATGATGCCTGATTTTCATTGTTGGATCGTGACCTTTAAACCCTGGTCAGACACCAGCCTGTCAACGATTCACCAGGACAACAGGAAGTCCCCAAAGCAACAGCCAAGCAGTTGTATGTTTGTGTGTGTACATTCAAACTGTGTGGATGTATACACCCACTGCAACACACAGCCAACTGACTAATCTGGTGTGATTGTAGCCAACTGATTAATCTGGTGTGATCGTAGCCAACTGATTAATCCGGTGTGATTGTAGCCAAACGATTAATCCGGTGTGATCATAGCCAACTGATTAATCCAGTGTGATCGTAGCCAAATGATTAATCCGGTGTGATTGTAGCCAAATGATTAATCCGGTGTGATCATAGCCAACTGATTAATCCAGTGTGATCGTAGCCAAATGATTAATCCGGTGTGATCTTAGCCAACTGGTTAATGCGGTGTGATGGTCAAGCTAACTTGGCAGCTAATTCTTAACATGCTCACTAAAACGTGAATTCAGTGAGTGACATCACAGTACTGATCCCACAGCAGCTTCAATGGGATGAAGGTCCCAGCCAGATTCACACTACACCCCTCCATAAGTGAACGATACACACGAAATGGACAGTAGAAAGGAGTTGAACACTGTGTGGGAACAAAGCAAGTACTGGCCATAGGGGAACTTAAATGAATGCACAAAACAAAACAACATGAATAAAATGACATGTTCAAACATTTCTGTGTATGAGTATAGTATACAAATTCTTTACTACCCCATTACTTACAAAAAAGTATCAATGATGTAAGCACAAACACATGCAGTCAGCTCACAAGAATATTTTTTTCACATCCACAATTTATGCTTTTCAGAGATGACACAACAAAAGGTACCTTTTGTAGGAGTATCATCGCTGGCATCTTGATAATGGCCATCTTCCGAGTCCTGTGATGCCACTTTCACAGTGAAAACATGGTGGGGACTATCTTGTAAGACTGAAACAAAGGAACCACTTTCACAGTGAAAACATGGTGGGGACTATCTTGTAAGACTGAAACAAAGGAACCACTTTCACAGTGAAAACAGCAAATGGTGATTCACTGATGGCGTTACAGCCTGATAACAAAATTTGTCATTTCACGAAACTGAACATAACTGCTTCCTTTGCCAGTGTGTGTGTGTGTGTGTGTGCTTCCTTTGCCAGTGTGTGTGTGTGTGTGTGTGTGTGTGTGTGTGTGTGGATGTGTGTGTGTGTTTGTGCGTGTGCCTGCATGTGTGTGTGTGTGTGTGTGTTGTGTGTGTGTGTGTGTGTGTGTGTGTGTGTGTGTATGTTTATGCATGTGCACATGCGTGCATGCGTGCGTGTGTGTTTGTGCATTATTGTGAGGGTGTACATCATGTGTGTGTCACTGTGTACTCCTTAAAATAACTTTGTTGAAATCAAATACTGATGACACATGCAAAAGAAAGATGATGACAAAATGGAGTCTTTTATATTTTGCTGAGAATAGTTTATTTCCAAAAGAACTTAAACATTACCAATAAATTTAGGTGCAGTGTCTAGCTCTCGCAACAGCCTATCAGAATGAACACATGTGACATTAATATAATAACAGACGTATGTGCAAGTAAATTTTGAAGAATGTACCTTAGTCTAAAATTTCAGAATGCATTAGGCAATTTGATTACATACATGATGCCCAAACTGAATGGGATGATGTGATAATCACCACCTCTATAGAAATCTTTAGTCTCAATCTAAAAGCAGAGAAGAAACACTTGTCACACCATGAAGAATAAAGTCTCCAACAAACTTGCACCAATGCCCATGGAGGTTGTTTTGTTCCAACAAAACGCAGTTCCTTAACGTCCATTTAGCTTTCACTGCAGATTCCACCCTGCGCAGCACAGCATTCCCAAGGACCCTTGGGGAGAACTTGCTGCCAGAAAGCAATACACTGTTAAATTCAGCAACCCACTCTGGCTCCATGACAGATCTGATACGCAGATATTTTCAGTTTCTTGAATTCCAATTCAGTTTTAACCCTTATCTTCGCACCATCACACTGGACTGTATAATGGTGAACATTTCCTTATTTCAATCATCACATTCAACACTATGAGAACTGTTTTGAAATGTTACACAGATAATCTTTTTTTTGGCAGGAAAAGTTCTCCTCTTCCTGGTCCATGCTAGTGGCACTATTAACAATTCACAGTGACCTAAGTAAGTAACATGGGAGATGATTGCAGAACTGGTAGATGCATAGTCATTATCATGTGCAGTCATCAGAAAATCAAATGTTTTTTTTTTTACTTTTACAATAAATTAAAGATTGAAATTGATAAATTTCACTCAATAAATTAGCTTGCAGGCTGGCTGCTTGAGCATAATCAAGCGGATCTTGACATCAGAGTAGGCTGCTCAATTTAACAGCAGTCAGTAAGCAGTGTGCCTCTGGCTCTAAGTTCACTCAGTGCCTTCAGGGATTTTTCAAAGAGTTTTAGGTTAAATCCAACATCAGTGGCATAAACCTCCTGCACCTAAAATGTTAAATTCTTTGTAGCTTAACTACCCTAAACCCTATTTTCATCTGTTGTAACATGCCGTGAAATCTTAAAAATACATGTTACATGTTCATGATGTTGAATCAGTACTTTGAAACTTTGAAGTCACCGTTCTTTCTACAGTGTTTGATTTTGTAGCAAGCTGTCACCCCTGTGCTAGTCTTGTCACTTACCAGGGCTAACTAATTCTTGACCCCTAGAAATCTACTAGTAAAATGTGCACATCACAAAAAAATAAGTGTGTGTGTGTGTGAAAGAGAGAGAGAGAGAGAGAGAGAGAGAGAGAGAGAGAGAGAGAGAGAGAGAGAGAGAGAGAGAGAGAGAGACTGTGTGTGTGCCTCTGTGTGTGTGTGTGTGTGTGTGTGTGTGTGTGTGTGTGTGTGTGTGTGTGTGTGTGTGTGTGTGTGTGCATGTGCGTGTGTGCACTTGCAGGAGGCATGCAAGCACATGGGAAGCATGTTTAGTCATCTTTTGCATTAATTACCTTCAGTCAATTTCCTGTTTGGGGACCAAAACAAAAAACAAAAACAAACCGCAAACATCCAAATGTCACAGGTACCTTCAAACAAGGTGGTTTAATGCAGCAATTCTGGCTACTCTGATCTGAAACACTGTTTTTCCATGCAGATGATATGAAATGTGAGCCATCACATTTTACAAATTACAGTAACGGAAAATACACTAAATTAAAGTCGAACCCAATTAGCAACCCTTTCCTTCTTCTTCCTTCAGGCAAACATCTTTGGCATGACGAAGACTGCTTCACACATGAAGGAGGGGAGCAGAAAATCAGACAAAACAAATAAAATGAGCAACAAAATAAAAAAAAGAGCCACAAAGTGTGCCACATGTGAAGCTGCCGGCAGGCCATATATATACTTTCAGGCCCTGTATACATGGAGCCTTAGTGCAGCCCCACACATCACCTAAAGCCATTTCCTGGCCCTCAAAGCACATCACTCAACCAAATAAGAGAAAACAATGGGAGTTGGAAGGGAGGGGAGGATAAGATAAGATAAGATAATGTTGCTTATACTAGCCCAGCCGACCCAAAGGGCCACATCAGGGCTGAGGAGGGGAGGAAAAGTTGTTTTCAGACTTCAACATGGGAGCTGGAAGGGAGGGGAGAAGTTGTTTTCAGACTTCATGTTGGAATGACTCCACAGATTCATGAGAGAACAGGGTATAGCCATAGGTGGGACTGGGAGTTGGTACAGCAGGCTCAGTGTTTGCCTTGATTTGGGTTATGGAGCACTCTTGCAAAAAGTTGCATAAATGACATTAAGTAGAAATCTCTCTCCTGGAACTACTATAAGGCATTTTGCAGATGACAGCTTAGATATATAGAACAATCAGAAGCAAGAATGACACACGCATTCTACAAGAAGATCTAAACGCTTTACAAGAATGGGAAAACTTGGAAAATGGAATTTCATCTCCAAAAGTGCCAAGTGTTGCGTATGTAATAAACGCTCACCAACTAGATCAGAATATTCTATTCATAATACTATTCCTAAAGAAACCAATGCTGCAAAATATTTAGGCGTCATTATAGATAGTCGTCTCAAATGGAAAGAACATTACAATTTAGTATGTAAGAAAGCAAATAACATCTTAGCTTTCTTATACAGGAATCTATTTGACTGCCCCCAAAAGGTTAAAGATGACTGCTACAAAACACTGGTTAGACCAGTACTGGAATATATGGTTGCTCAGTTTGGGATCCTTACCATCTAAAGGACATTGATAACCTCGAAAAGATTCAGAAGAGAGCAGCACAGTTCGTAACAGGGAACCACATCAGAGAAAAGGGGAATACTAGGAAGAACATGAGGAAATTAGAATGGAAACCCTTAGAAGAGAGAAGAGCTTTTATCAAACTTAACATCTTCTTCAGAGGCAGAGCTAATCTAATTGATATTCCAATGGAACAACTAGTATTGAATAAAAGTAGCACCAGGAGTGGCGGTCAATGTTATACCATACCTGCATCAAATATTGACAGCCACATCTACATTCATTTTGTCCTAGTTCTGTACGGCTGTGGAACTCACTGCCAGGTGCCATCAAGATTGCCACAAATGCAGTCTCATTTAAAAAGCAAATTGATACGACAGTTTTGAGATAGATGGATCTGCATATTGATTTTATATTTTAACTTCCCAGATATTTTATGGTTACCTGGGCCTGAATCTGGCCATTGCTTTTAACTTCTTGAATATCGAGTGCGACCCCTTGTTGCCAAATTTGCTCCAGGGGCCAACAGACTGAGTCGCACTATTTTTATGTTATTTTATTTTACTTGTGCGCTGGTGACCTACTCATTTTTGAGTGAAACAGTATTTTAGGAAGAAGAAGAAGAAGTTTGTAGAGCAGTGAAAGACTACAAGCTGAACTGTGAGTCATTCATTAATTTTCCTGTATAATAAGTGAATTTCTGGCTTAACCACCTCCTGGCTTGCCTTGACACTGTAGGCTACAAGTTAGAAGTAACTTTTTTGCTGAGAGAGTCATAAACTCTTGGAATAGCCTCCCAGCTCACATAGTTACAGCTCCAACGTTGAATACCTTCAAGTCCACACTGGATGCTCACTGGAATAGCCTTCCCTCAAAGTTCGAGTAGGTGGTGGTAGTGCCAGTATTATTAGAAACCCCACGCATGCAAGTTCATGGGTGTAGACTTACATCTACTAATCTCGAAGGTGAACAGGCCTCCAACGAGGCCTCAAACATCTCTGAAAGTTCAAGTTCAAGACACTGAACAGTCTCCAAGTTCTTTATAAATTGATGTGGCAATATAATCTGGTACCCACACTTGAAAAGACAGTCAATAGCAATCGAAAGAGTACAGAGAAGAGCTACTAAAATCTTGCAAGAATGTACAAACATGTCTTATACAGATAGATTAAATTACTTAAATTTGCACTCTTTAAAAGGTAGACGTATTAGAGGGGATTTGATTGAAGTGTTCAAAATATTACACCAGCAAACGGACATACAGTGGGACTATTTTTTTGAGGCTGTTAAAACAGATAGAACAAGAAATTCGGAAGGCAAAATATTTGTTAAGCAGTTTCATACTAATATGGGGAGATTCAAGTTCAGTAACAGAGTTATTGCTAACTGGAACAGTTTGCCAACTGCACTTAAATTTGCTAAAAATACTAATGTTTTTAAGAATTTGCTGGATGAAGACTTGAAATTTAAAGTACAGTTTAGAAGCTTTGATGAATAAGAAGGAAAATTTATATTGCATGCATTTTCAACCCTGTCATAAAAGTATAATAACACGAGGGGACATTGAAAGGCTTAACGGACGTCCCTACACTACTACTACTACTACTACTACTACTACCATGTTGTCGGTGTTTGAGACCCGTGGTTACAGGTCAGTTCACCGAATAATATGCTTAACATGGACATCTTCTAACTTTGGCATGATAATCAAAGCTTCAATTGTGGCCATTAACTGGCAGAACCAGAGCCTGAAAGTGGTCTGCCACTGTGCTAACTAGTCTAATGTACCAGAACAAATGTAGTAAAAAATGTTTTAAAAAAAACGTGTAGGCCTAATTCTAATCTTACTTTCAATTTTCATCTGGGTATATTGCCTCGAGAGCTTCAATCTCGTTTCTTTGCTCTTCTTCGTAATCCGTCATTTTGGTCGAAGGTAGGAACAAAAACGACGCAGTCAACAAATATTGAGAGGAGCAGTTATCAAGAAGAGCCAGCCGTCATCTCATGTGCGCAGCCATAGTACCGGAACAGTGAACAAGCCACAAATGAATTAGAGTTCTTCCCTTGGAGGGTCATGCACATTATAGGCCTACTACTTCAATCTTCGAACTTGTAGGTCAGCCGTCATTGTTGACCTGTGTGCACAGAGGCGTAGGATAAAATAAACAAAGATCTAATAGGGGCAACGAAAAGATAGCTAAAGAGATGCAAAATCGCCTTAGTACCTCGACCGCATACCCTGAGTTCAGCTCCGGGGCAGCGTGTTGGGGCAGGCACAAAAAAAATAGGGGGGACTCAACTAGCCTAATTAGTATCTGGGGAGGCTTACCGGTAATCGTGGCGACCCCAGGTCATGACCTGGACCGGCAAACCTGCCCATCATTTACCGTTCGGCTAGTTGGGATAGGGATCTAGGCTAGGATTTTGTTGTTCAGCTCCACATGAATGATACCAAGGAGGGAGCCTCAGCTGCTGTTGCAGGCAGGGAGTTCCAGGCTGGGATGGTTGATGGGAAGAAGCTGTACTTGTATGGGTCTGAGGAAGTGCCAGATGGGCAAATTTGTGGTTGTGGTTTGATCTGGTTTTGGCAGATCCTTTCTTGAGGAATTTGTCAGAGGGTATGTCCACAGCGCCATTTCCACGGCTTTCTGGGGAGGTCCTGCACAAACAAACAGCCTGGATCACTCTGCAAGTAGGCGTGGCAATGAAGCCAGCAATGACCATTGAGGACAAGTCCAGCAGACCTTGGACATGGATGTCCAATGCCTCATGCCCACAAATCTGTGCTTTCCCCAGTTCATGTTGCTTCTAGCCAGCCAACCACACAGTTCATGTTGCTTCTAGCCCAGCCAACCACACAGTTCATGTTGCTTCTAGCCAGTCAACCACACAGTTCATGTTGCTTCTAGCCCAGTCAACCACACAGTTCATGTTGCTTCTAGCCAGCCAAACACTCAGCTCATGTTGCTCATAGCCCAGCCAACCAGTTCATGTTGCTTCTAGCCCAGCCAACCACACAGTTCATGTTGCTTCTAGCCCAGCCAACACACAGTTCATGTTGCTTCTAGCGCAGTCAACCACACAGTTCATGTTGCTTCTAGCCCAGTCAACCACACAGTTCATGTTGCTTCTAGCCCAGCCAACCACTCAGTCATGTTGCTCATAGCCCAGCAACCACACAGTTCATGTTGCTTCTAGCCCAGCAACCACACAGTTCATGTTGCTTCTAGCCCAGCCAACCACACAGTTCATGTTGCTTCTAGCCCAGCCAACCACAAGTTCATGTTGCTTCTAGCCAGCCAACACACAGTTCATGTTGCTCATAGCCCAGCCAACCACACAGTTCATGTTGCTTCTAGCCGAGCCAACACACAGTTCATGTTGCTTCTAGCCCAGCCAACCACACGCTCATGTTGCTCATAGCCAGCAACCACACAGTTCATGTTGCTTGTAGCCCAGCCAACCACACAGTTCATGTTGCTTCTAGCCCAGCCAACCACACAGTTCATGTTGCTCATAGCCCAGCCAACCACACAGTTCATGTTGCTTCTAGCCCAGCAACCACACAGTTCATGTTGCTTCTAGCCCAGCCAACCACACAGCTCATGTTGCTCATAGCCAGCAACCACACAGTTCATGTTGCTTGTAGCCAGCCAACCACACAGTTCATGTTGCTTCTAGCCAGCCAACCACACAGTTCATGTTACTTCTAGCCCAGCCAACCACACAGTTCATGTTGCTTGTAGCCAGCCAACCACACAGTTCATGTTGCTTCTAGCCCAGCCAACCACACAGTTCATGTTGCTTCTAGCCCAGCAACAGTTCATGTTGCTTCTAGCCAGCCAACAGTTCATGTTGCTTCTAGCCAGCCAACAGTTCATGTTGCCTCTAGCCCAGCCAACACTTCATGTTACTTCTAGCCCAGCAACCACAAAAAGTTCATGTTGCTTCTAGCCAGCCAACAGTTCATGTTGCTTGTAGCCAGCCAACCACACAGTTCATGTTGCTTCTAGCCCAGCCAACCACACAGTTCATGTTGCTTCTAGCCCAGCCAACCACACAGTTCATGTTGCTTCTAGCCAGCCAACCACAAGTTCATGTTGCTTCTAGCCCAGCCAACCACACAGTTCATGTCGCTTCTAGCCCAGCCAACCACACAGTTCATGTTGCTTGTAGCCCAGCCAAAAGTTCATGTTGCTTTTGGCCCAGCCAACCACACAGTTCATGTTGCTTCTAGCCCAGCCAACAGTTCATGTTGCTTCTAGCCGAGCCAACCACACAGTTCATGTTGCTTCTAGCCCAGCCAACAGTTCATTGTTGCTTATATAGCCCAGCCAACAGTTCATGTTGCTTCTAGCCCAGCCAACCACAAAAAGTTCATGTTGCTTATAGCCCAGCCAACCACAAAAAGCCATATCAATGCTGTCACTTCAATAAAAATCACACACACACACACACACACCACACACACACACACACACACACACACACACACAACTCATTACCACAGTTGTATAAAATACATGCCAGAATTTTGTTGTGATCTTTTTCCGTAAGATCTTGGATCAGATAAAAACAAAGTGTCTCTTTCACAAACTCAAAACATATCAGATGGCACATTTCTGAACAAGATTTTTATGGAATCTTCTGTGAAAGTGTTTACGTGTTACAAAGATGTAAAATGTAAGTCCTGACACTTTGTAGGAACATGTTTTATGGTAAGTGGTACGTCACATGGAATGCATCACGCAGCTTCTTCATCTTTTGAAAGAAACAAGTGGGTAGACGAGGAATGGCCTGTGTGCAAATGGCCAAAGTCTGTCTCTTCTTTACATCGGCCAGCGGCACATCGTCAAAACTCTTAAAGGTCTGGACAGATTTGGAAGAAATTATTCATATGTTTCTGTGAATTCCATTCCTCTTTCATTATGTCGCTGACGTTAGCTGGAGTTTAGGTTTGAGATCAGTGGGGGGGGGGGGGGGGGGGGGGGGGGGGGGGGTAGCGAATTGCTGTATTCTTTATCAACAACGAACTTGAAAAGGAGGGGTTTTAATTGGAAGCTTCATCAAAAAGGTTTGAGACAAAAAATCTTGAAAACCTTCTTAGTTAAAAGGAAAAGTGGCTAAAACTTTTAAATTCACGCTCCCCTCCCCAGCCAAGCCTTTTCCTCAAAAACCCATCACTCTCTCTCTCCTCTCTCAATGGGTGTTTTTTTGTTAAAGTATATTTTTCAAAAATAATTTGCTGCTATTTGAGAACACGCTATGTAAAGTGTAAAAATTCAAGGGGGAAAGATTTATAATGTCTGTGAATGTGTGAAAGATTTATAAAGTACCCGTGAATGGGGGGAAAAATTTGGAAGTTCCCGTGAAGTGTGAAGTTTTTTTATTGTGAATGTGTGAAAGATTTATATGTACCATGCGTGTTGTGTGTAAAGCCAGTGTACATATACTAATTATAATGCACTTTTGGGAAGGGGTGGGTGGGGGTGGGGGTGATAATGTGGTCACCTTTTCTGTTCTGTTCTGTTCTGTGTGTGTGTGTGTGTAAGATAAGATGATGTTGCTTATAGCCCAGCCGACGCAAAGGGCCACATCAGGGCTGGTGTGTGTATGTGTGTGTGTGTGTGTGTGTGTGTGTGTGTGTGGTGTGTGTGCGTGCGTTTGTCCATTTGGACGTGTGTGTGTTTGTGCGTTTGGAGTATGTGTGCATTTTACAGGAGGGAGGGGAGGAAGAATTGGGTGGGGTTGTATGGTGAAGGTTGGAACAAACAGTTATTTCTACATGTTTAAGTTTGGCCAGCTCCCTTGCAACTCATGGATTTGGGGTTTAATCGATCAGTTTGATTCTTTGTGGTAGATTTGTGTTAAACATTGATTCTATGAGCAAACATCAGTCTTCATTGTACAAAAAAAAGTGCGAGTAAAAACCATCAAACCCCCCCCCCCCCCCCCCCCCCCCACCCTCCCCACCAAAAAGTTCCTAGCCTGAGGAAGCTTCTGAAATGAAGCAGAAACTTGTTGATGATAAAACTGAGCCATGTAGCCGTGCGTTGTGCTGTTACTGTATGGCTTTATATACACATATCTTTATATATATGATAAACAGTTTAGTTGTGGAGGAAATAAAGTGCAGGCTAACAATTCTCAATCATTGCATTAATGACTTGACAAAGATTCGAAAGAAAAAAAAAATCACAGGGGGTGGGGGGAGAGGGGGTTGTGTGGGGTGGATGGGGGATAATGAAAATGAGAATGAAAAATCAAGGAAATATATTACAAATATAAAACCCTTCACTGGCACCCTATGGGGACCATTGTAATCCATCTTGAAGACAGAACTCTTCACATCACCTGCACCGATCTAGATGGGACTTGTCAGGGAGGCAGGGCCGATTTGTGCCTGTGCTTCCTTGGCATCAAATAAGAGTATACCACAGACTACTTTCCATGAAATTCTCGCCACCAAGGGTTCAAAAACAGAATATATGTATTTATATAATTTATCTGTGTGTGTGTGCGTGTGTATGTGTGTGTGCCGCATGTGCATGTATGTATGTGTGCTTGTGCGTGTATGCATGCATGTGTGTGTGTGTGTGTGTGTGTGTGTGCTTTTGTTTGCAATGTACTGACATATCTACTTCATGTGTTAGTCATACGTATCAAGAGTCAAGTCATATTCAATACCAAAATGTAAACTGTGAGTTTCTGTTTGTGTGTAAAAGGGCAACACACACACACACACACACACACACACACACACACACACACACACACACACACACACACAAAACAAGAGAGAAAGAGAGAGAGAGGAAGTAACCAACATACAGACTGACAGACATAAAAGTAGACAGACAAGCAGAAAAACATCCACGCAACTTGCAGGCCCAACAATGTGAGAAAACACCAGCGACATCCATAAAGAATGTCAGCCTAAAGTAAAAACAAAATCCAATGTTTGATACAATTCTTTAATTTCAAAATATTCCATCCAAATTTTTGTTGTCAAATAATTCATAACATATTTACCATCACATGACACATAGACAATCTTACATTAATGAATGGGATTGAAATTTTTGTTGTCAAATAATTCATAACATATTTACCATCACATGACACATCTTACATTAATGAATGGGATTGTCCACTGCCTGAATGACCAGCTAACACTCGCTTTGTAATCATCACCGTTTCAACAGCACAGCGACTCCACACCACACTGTTTGCTATTTTACATCTTCTACTGCACTTTTCTGGTTTGGCACTGGTTTGCCTTGTGTGCTGTTGTTGTCTGGTTTGGCATGGTTTGCCTTGAGTGCTGTTGTCTGGTTTGGCACTGGTTTGCCTTGTGTGCTGCTGTTGTCTGGTTTGGCACTGGTTTGCCTTGTGTGCTGTTGTTGTCTTTCCTGTTGAAGAGTTCAGCGTTGATACATGGCACTATGTTGACATGTTCTCCGTGTTTTACCATCTACAGAGTACAGTTACTCAATCTTTTTTTCTTTGTGAGCATTAGCATTTCAAATCACTAGCTGCATGAGTGAAGGTGAAGGTAAACGTCTGAATGTTTCCCACAGGCAAACGATAACAGTCTTCCATGGTGTCTTAACCATTTAACATTTTACTCATACATCCCATGAGACTCTCAAAAACACCTCACTTACACATTGACAAACATAACTCATGTGGTGGTAAGAGGGGTGTGTGTGGGTGTGTGTGTTGTGTGTGTGTGTGATTGCGTGCGTGTGTGCGTGTGTGTGTGGTGTGTGTGTGTGTGTGTGTGTGTGTGTGTGTGTGTGTGTGTGTGTGTGTGTGTGTGTGTGTATGCTTGCATGAAAGATACACACGTGTGGTACTGTTGTTATTGCTTCTCTCTTTCCTAGTTTTTACTTTTCTGCCATCTTGAAAGATTTTGACGGTCTTTTGTCTTGTGACTGTCTGCGATAAAATGAGCTGCATGTTAGTGTGTAGCGTTTTCCCCCCAGTACAACTCATCTGTTACTATGGCATACAACAAAGAAGAATCAAAATCTAAATTTCATCATTTATGTTATCTAACTATTTCATCATTTATGTTATCTAACTATTTCATCATTTATGTTATCTAACTATTTCATCATTTATGTTATCTAACTATTTCATCATTTATGTATCTAACTATTTCATCATTTATGTTATCTAACTATTTCATCATTTATGTTATCTAACTATTTTTCTCTTATAATGGGTCAAAATAATCCAATGTGCTTTATGTCTGATAATAGAAATCATTTTACAATGAACATGCACATGTCAAATGAACAAACTTTATCATTGTACCTTAGAAAAGAAACTGAGATGATTTTCTGAATTTAGATAACTTTCTATACAAAATTATATCTATATACGTTTAGAGCACTTGTGAACACAAACAGGGCATCCAAACACATGCTTCTGCACAAACATGCAAGCTGCATGCATGTGTTTTTCTGCACACATATACCCTCACACAATGTAAAATGTTTCATCTTGCTAATGCTTTATACAACCATTCACCTACAACCTTTTTTTCTTGTTTCAATACTAACTGCAGATCAAATCAGAACTGTCACCTACAAACATGCAACACCATCAGAGACAACAGCAGCAGAGACAACACCATCAGAGACAACTGAAGTGAGATCAGTCCATGAGGCATAGTACATGAGATAACATCCACTCGCTGGAATATGGGGAGACAAAATATTGCAAAACTTATGAAATGAACAACAGCAGAACATCAAAGATACACCTGTCATGTTCTGCTGGAGACCTGGACAAGTTTCAGAAATACTGAAAGGTTGGTCATGACATCACCACGTACCTGTGTCACTCTGTTCTCACATCATGACATCACCACGTACCTGTGTCACTCTGTTCTCATGTCATGACATCACCACGTACCTGTGTCACTCTGTTCTCATGTCATGACATCACAACGTACCTGTGTCACTCTGTTCTCATGTCATGACATCACCACGTACCTGTGTCACTCTGTTCTCATGTCATGACATCACAACGTACCTGTGTCACTCTGTTCTCATGTCATGACATCACAACGTACCTGTGTCACTCTGTTCTCACGTCATGACATCAACAGTACCTGTGTCACTCTGTTCTCACATCATGACATCAACACGTACCTGTGTCACTCTGTTCTCACATCATGACATCAACACATACCTGTGTCACTCTGTTCTCATGTCATGACATCAACACATACCTGTGTCACTCTGTTCTCACGTCATGACATCAACACGTACCTGTGTCACTCTGTTCTCACGTCATGACATCAACACGTACCTGTGTCACTCTGTTCTCATGTCATGACATCAACACGTACCTGTGTCACTCTGTTCTCATGTCATGACATCAACACGTACCTGTGTCACTCTGTTCTCATGTCATGACATCAACACGTACCTGTGTCACTCTGTTCTCATGTCATGACATCAACACGTACCTGTGTCACTCTGTTCTCACGTCATGACATCAACACGTACCTGTGTCACTCTGTTCTCATGTCATGACATCAACACGTACCTGTGTCACTCTGTTCTCATGTCATGACATCAACACGTACCTGTGTCACTCTGTTCTCACGTCATGCCACATTGTCCACAGCCCAGCTGTCCACAAGGGTCAGACCAGGGCTGCGTTTGTGTGGCGCCACTGATCTTAACACAAACACTCATCCACTGAGGGCACCTGTGATAGCTCCAGACTCATCCACTGAGGGCACCTGTGATAGCTCCAGACAAAGAAACAAGCAGGATGCCTCCTGAGGGCGCTTAATGCAATAACAGGGTGAAATAGATCTGCACCTCCTGCAAAATCTGTCTTACCATGAAACAACATTGTATTAGAGTCTGTCTGTCTGACAACTCTACTACACAATTCTACTCCACAGTCCTACTAGCATTGTATTAGAGTCTGTCTGTCTGACAACTCTACTACACAATTCTACTCCACAGTCCTACTAGCAAACAACTAAACTCGAGTCTCACCAGCTAATAACTCTACCCAAGTCTTAACAGCTAACAACTGTACCCCCCCCCCCCCCCAACTCTTAACACCAATCAGCTCTACTTCAGAGTCTTACCTGGTATTAAAAAGAGCATTCAAATGTTTCACTGTACTCATGAAAGCATCCCATTATTTCATTTGTTTGATTTTGTTCTTACTTTATCAAATTTGTCACAACTTATTTTTAAAAAATCATCTTTGAAGGACAGTTTCTGGCAGAGTAACACAGGTGCAAAGAAACTACAGGCAAACAATATTATTCTTGGCAAAAAACAACAACAGAGAAATATTATAAAGATCCATTCCACTGTTTGTGAGTCACCACACGCACATTGAAACAGCCAGAGATGCAGCCGTGAAAACAGTATCCTGATCTACAGAACTGCAGTGCGCAGGGTGGTGACTGTGTGGTTGTATCATAGGGGCTCTCTCTGCCTGTCTGCCATGACAAACTGGCCTTCATCTGGTGATCCACATCTGTCTACCTCCCAGTGAACACAAACCTCTCCACGTCACTTGTGATAGCAGTCCTGCTCTTGAAGCTGCCAGAACTCTGCAGTTCTGGAGCCACAAACCCTGGCAGTCAAGAATACATGGTTCATGGAATAAATGACTATATCAAGCAAGTATGGTCAACACCCATGCTGACCTATGGAAAACCTCCCCATATAGTGATCAAATAGTGTAAGCTTGCTTGATACCTAGATCAGACCTGTTTCCCCTTAAATCGCTTACAGGCCTACCTTTCAACAAAAATGAGTATGCTGTCTACAAAGAATGTGTAGAAATCTTCCAAGTTTTTGTAACAGCTGGGAAGTGGGTGGGGAGGAAAGGTGTGGAAAAGCTGGGGAAAGGGGAGTGGGGGTGGGGGGGACTTGTTTTCATCTTCCATCACTCAACGCAGGCCAGAGATACATCTGATCCTGTAACAACTACAGTAACAAGATACATCTGATCCTGTAACAACTACAGTAACGATGTACATCTGATCCTGTAACAACTACAGTAACAATGTACATCTGATCCTGTAACAACTACAGTAACGATATACATCTGATCCTGTAACAACTACAGTAACGATATATATCTGATCCTGTAACAACTACAGCAACGATATACATCTGATCCTGTAACAACTACGGTAACGATGTAATCTGATCCTGTAACAACTACAGTAACGATGTACATCTGATCCTGTAACAACTACAGTAACGATATACATCTGATAAGATAAGATAATGTTGCTTATAGCCCAGTCGACCGCAAAGGGCCACATCAGGGCTGTATACATCTGATCCTGTAACAACTACAGTAATGATATACATCTGATCCTGTAACAACTACAGTAACGATATACATCTGATCCTGTAACAACTACAGTAACGATATACATCTGATCCTGTAACAACTACAATAACAAGATACATCTGATCCTTTAACAACTACAGTAACGATATACATCTGATCCTGTAACAACTACAATAACAAGATACATCTGATCCTGTAACAACTACAGTAACGACAGATTCTTCCAGCACAAACGACTTTCAAACCCGATTCATTAGCATACCTTGAGACAAACTGATGCCCTCTTGCCCGTTTTTGATTTTCAGACCTGCAGTCGCTGCTATTTTTCCTATGTATCATCAGACATGATTGTGCTGCCCACATTGCAAGGACTGGTTCTCACATTGATAAATCATAACCTTTTTTTTTGCCAGTACAGAGTGGAAGTTGTGGGAGATAGTTCTACTGTTCATGGACTAGAAAGCGAAGTGAAAGAAGAGTGGCGGTGGGTGTAATAAGCAGACAACTGATGCTGGCAGGGAGTTCCAGAAATGACTTCAGAAGATAAAGAGAAAGGGGACAGGGTATTGTACTCCATGAGGAAAGACTCTGCTGTACTACAACAGTGTTACAAACTTTTTTGAATGAAAGAATGAAAGCTTGAAGAACATCTGTGAATGC